>PVHX01014339.1:0-50875 GCA_004024805.1 Geosciurus inauris
ACCACTGAGGCACATCCCCAGCCCTATTTTGTATTTTATTTAGAGACAGGGTCTCACTGAGTTGCTTAGTGCATTGCCATTGCTGAGGCTGGCTTTGAACTTGTGGTCCTCCTGTCTCAGCCTCCTGAGTCATTGGGGTTACAGGCGTGTATCACCGTGCAGTGCTCAGACATTCATTTGATGGTCTAAGGGTATGGCATTGTCTCTTTTAGTAAGTTTCTTCATGAAGGAGATACCCTGGACCAGTAATTACTGACTTTAAAACTGACCATCATTAATTTAGTTGACATTATGAAGGGTCAGCAATATGGAGTCATATTAATTATGACTGTATAATTAATTCTTCTTTGTGCTAGATTTACTCCATATCAGTAGGACTCACTCATGTGTGCCCCATGAGCTGGTGGCATGTCTGGGGCCAACCAGCCTCAAGTGCCTTGTAGAGGTTGACTGTTTTGATGATGAGGTCTCACCACAGAAGTTCTCAATCATCCCTCATGAATTATCCAGACTCATTTACATGATGGCGGTGCATACCTAGAATCCCAGGCACTGGGGAGACTGGAAGGGCAGGATTGCATATTGAAGGCCATACTCTGCAATTAGTGAGACCCTGTCTCAAAATTAAATAACAAACAGACTGTGGATGGAGCTCAGTGGTAGAGCATCCTGGGTTCAATCATTAATGCTGAGAAAACAGAAAAATTCCTGTGTTTCAGAACCTAGGCACAGTGGTGCACTTGTCAAATGCCCAGCTACTTTTGAACCTACGACTTCTTGTAGGATCATGAGTTCCAAGCCTTGGCAATTTTCCTGATCCTCTCTCAGAGATGAAAAGAAAAAAGGTGAAAGTTGTCCCTTCCTGGTAGAATCCCCTTGGGTCAGAGTATTTCCAATTTGTTCAAATTATAACATTAAAATACAATTCCTGTCTCACAACAAAATCTTAATATTTATGCCATATTTAAGAAGCTGAGCTGTAAACAAATTTACTTTCGATAACTTACAGACTAAAACTTTCATTCAGAAAATCAGATGTTGGAAAAGAATAAATCTCATTACATAATTTCACACCCCCCCCAAAAAAAGTCCAAATCATCAAGAAAAATACTTTCTGTGTAAGACTAACACTGTGTAAGACTCTCCCTAATCTAGGGCCTGCCCTTTTACTTAGGTTCAATCCCTGGTCTTGACCCTGCTGATTTTCAAGAAAAGGCAAGGGCAAGACAATTCAAAGGATTCCCTTCACCTTCAGTCACACCTCCAGGGGCAAAGATGCAGGCTTCCCACTGCTTGTAGCTTTCGTTCCAGGTGATGTCGCTGGTGCCTCCCTCTCCCAATGACAATACCCAAGCCTGGCCTTGTATACCAGCATCTGGAAAAGGGAAAAGTCTACAACATACAGAAGTAAAGGTGTCCAGGTAGAAAAGAGGAAGGCAGGGCCGTGGTTATTGGTTTGCATATTAATTCATTTCCATATGAAGTCTCTTTACACCTCCAGCCTAAAGTTTATCATGGAATCTCTACCATACTTCTGAGTCTTTAGGATAAGACTTTTTTTCTTTCTTTCTTTCTTTCTTTTTTTTTTTTTTTTAGTGCATATATAAATGCCTCCCATATGAGAATCTAAAGAGAAAAGGGCCATCCCCCACAGAGTTGGAAGAGGGAGAAGCCTACACAGGCGATTGTAACTGCAGTGTTCCTCCAGCAGGACATGGTGAGGCCTAGCTGCAGGTAGATCCCCTCCCTGTCCTGGTGTCTGGCACTGACCCCCGGAGGTTCAAGGCCACTGAGCATCTATGCTGCACAGCTAGATCCATGAGCTGCTGCCAGGAGGGGGAGCAGGCCTGCAGCTTGGAGCCAGGAGGCGGGGCTGAAGCTGGCTTCTGAGAAGCCATGTGTCAGGGTGGCTGACCTGGAGTTGCTGCCTGCTGGAAGGGCTCAACTTGCACTTTCACCAGCGCCTCTTCCTGTAGCGCCTGGCTCAGAGGAGCACCAGAGATGCCGCTGCCGCAAGCAGTCCTGGAGCGGGATTGATCAGTGATGGCACTGATCAACTGTCTCTGGCGCTCAGCGCGGTCACGTGGGACCGTGTAACTGAAGACTTGAAAATGTTGGTGTCGTTGGTGTCGTTGCTCCCGGAGGAAAGCTCTTCTCCGATCCCCGAGGATCAGAATACAGGACGTGGGCAACTCCCATTCATGGCTCTCAGGTATGTTGCCTGCATCAGTACGCAGGGGTGCTGTCTCATCTGTTGGAAATGGCTTATTAGAATATTTTGCTTTTAATTCTTTGCCCTCCCATCAAGACACAGAAATTATTTTCTATATGGTAAAAAAAGGTGATTTAAATTCATATTAAAGTATGATGTTTTGGGGAGAAGGTGTAAGTGTTTCCAGGGCTGAGTTGTTCTATCTTGAATTAATTAAATCATCTATTTTTGCCTTTATGGCTATTGAACTTGGGGCCTCATGCTCCCATGCTAAGTAAGGGTTTTTCCACTGAGCTGTACCTCTTTCCTTTCTCTCCCCCCCCTTATTATTATTATTATTATTAGTAGTAGTAGTAGTAGTAGTAGTAGTAATTAAACACAAGGGTGCTATACCACTTAGCTACATTCCCTTTCTTGTGTTTATATATATATGTATTTTTTTTTTTTTAATCTCAGGCAGGTTTACCTTAGTTGTCCAGGCTGGCCTTGAACTTGCTATTCTCTTGCCTAAGCTCCCCTGAGTTCCACTATAGGTGGGTGCTACTTCACCCTAAATACATACTCTAAAGCTGAGCCCAGGATCATGAAGTTGTTTATTGAGCACCTACTGAATGCCTGCATTGTTTCACATGCTGGACATCTGAAATTAAACCAAACAGGTTAGAAATGTTTCCTTTGCCAGGCAGGGTGATACACATCTTTTATGCTACCGACTGGAATAGCTATGGTGGAAGGATCATAAGTCCAAAGCCAGCCTGGGCAAGTTAGCAGACCTTATATCTATATAAAATGAAGAAGTTCCTGGGAATGTACCTCATCGCTCACCTTATCATGTATGACAGCTTGGGATCAATCCTTCATAACACGAACAAAAAAGGAATAAAAACAGAAAAGACACAGAATTGGAGAGGTTTATAGATTTTTGGGAGACTGTATACTGGAAGTGGGTTAGCCAAATCATAGACACAGGTAAAAAATATTTACTGCATCCAGGAAGAAAAGGAAGAGGAGAAAGGACTTAGACACAGTAAAGATGAGCAAGGAGACTTGCTGAAGTGGGTGGGCCACACTGGAGCAGAAGGAGCTTCTTCTGCTGTACAAACTGTATTGAGAGAGACTGCAAAGGGAGGAACAAGGCAGAGAAGCAAGAGTCCCAGTGTAGGGCATATCATACAGGGCCTGCTATGTGCTAGAGAAGTCCTGGGTTTCACTGAATGGAAAGGACTGGAAAGGAGGGAGGGAGGATGCTTCATGACTAGGAAGAGGTAGAGCTGGGACTCATGCCTGCTGTAACTGCAGAGCCTCTTCCTAACAGTTCCTAAGGTTGACAATGTTAGATGTTGCATTGGCATATAAAGCTGACAGCCATAAAGGCTGCTGTCTGGTTTATTCCTTGGTGACCCACGATGAGGCATGCCACAGCACTGCTGAGCCTTTTGCAGGGAGCTGTGCACTCTGTGTGAAGGACAGGGCTGCTTTGGGAGCCAACCTGCTGCTCACTCAGGCCATTCATGGACCCAAGGCCAGAGCTGCTCCCAAACTCTTCCCACCAGGGCTTCACCTGAGTGGAACCAATGCTCAGGACCATGTGCAGGGTACATTGCAATGAGCCTGGAGGCCTTGTTCCAGAGAAAAATCTTTTCTGGTTCATGGGCAGGACTGGAGGGGGAGGAGGGTGTTCCAACAGTGGCATTGTCTGAATCCACTTTGTGGATGCATTGCTGTCTTGGGCTACACATTCAGATTCTGAAAGTCAAGGCAAAGTCTTCCAAATTCTGCCAGGCCTCTTGCCCAAGTCCAGCATGGGATGAATTTTAGCATCTGGCCAGGACTGGTGAACTACTTTTTGGGCATATTTTCTGAGCATTAGCCTGTCTGTCACAAGAGAGCAAGTAGAGGAAACTTGAGTGCCCCTTTCTGGGGGAGCTGAGAAATGTGTGGACTTTTCAATTTGTCCGTTGAACCAAGGCCAGCCCTCATTCTCTCCTCAGACAGAAAACTGTGCCCTGAGAACCTCCATTTCTGACTGTCCAATTGCAGCTTTGACAAGAAAATTGGAAATGGAGTCAGAGCATAGTGTGTTTCAGAGGAATTTGGTTGAGATTTAGGAAACCTGAACCTGAACCTGAGGTCTAAGTCCACAGCTTAGGGATAAGAGCCTTCAGATCATAATTTCTTCCAGAAATTATGGATTCTTTCTTCTGTTTTGGAGAGTTATGTAAAGATCAGGGCAAAGCAACTTTGAGTCGCTTCCCCAGGAGTGCCCAAAAGGACAAAACATTTCCAGCTGCCCTTGTTAGCTTTAGGGTTGTATTTTGTGACATGAAACCTGACTGAACTTCTGACTGAATGCTGGTCCATGATTCCTTCTCCTTCCTGAAGAAACTTCCTGGGATGGGGAATGGTACCACCTAAGGCCATGATATGAATGTCTGTAGGTGCAGGACAAAAGAATGGAGAATTTTCCATTCCTTTGACCTCTAGCAGCTTAGAACATAGGAGCCATTTCCTGTTTTCATATTGAATGGCGCCTCAGGGTGCATCAAGACATCACCAGAGTTGCTGGTCTTCATTCTGGAGATCCCTCCCCACCTGCCCTTTTCCAGTACCTTTAAAAGAACACAGAAGCAGCCAGCAAAGCCCTGTGCTGGGAGCCTTCCCACAGGTGATTTTGCATGTGAGTATTGATGTTCAAGACTTTCCAGTCCAGTGGTCTCTCATCACCTTTGGTGGCAATGTAATGAGTAGCCACTTAGTTCTGTGTGCACAAGGAAGATGGACCTGAGTCTGCTGGCATGGTCAGCTAATTCTTGAAGTTCCTTAGGAGAAGGGAAAGATATTAGCTTCTTGTGTTCCATTAAACAGTGAGCATGGGATGCTCCATAAACATGCACTATGTTAGTGAGCACCCTTACTAATAGTGGCACCCTATTTTTTTTCCATTCCTGAAAACTGAGTTATCTGTCCTTCTCTCTGCTCAGCAGCCCTAGCTATTGAATCAATACTGTCTTCTGACATGCTTCTTTGTTCTTATTACTGGGACTTGTTTCCTTTTATTTGGAAGAATAGGAGGAAACTATCTTAAACTGCACTGAAAACAAACAGAAGTGGCTTGCTTCCACACTGAAAGAAGCAATGTAGCCTTTCCCTAAAGACAAAGACAAAGAGAAGTCCCCTGACATGGCTTTGACCATGCAATTGGCCAGTTCACAATATCCTTGCTCCTTGATATATTTTGTACATCAGTAAATTTTGTAACCCAAATATTTTACTCTATGTGAGGCACTTAGAAATGGAAGCACAGAAATGCTGGCCCCTTCCATTCATCGAGTCCTCTGGTCTCTGCCTGCTGCCACACCAAATGTACCCACAAAGGGCTTGAATACCCACCATGTCCTCTGCTGTGGGGCTATGGAACCAGACAGAAATGAGACTTCCCATGATTCCAGCTTGCAAGTTATATCACATGACCCTTTCTGATTTCGGGTTTTTAGAAACCAGATGCTTCTCTGGTTACACATGGGAGAGAGCTACATGCTTGAGCACCAGGATGCTGTGGTGTTTGGGATCCCTTATAGTGTACCCACATCATACAATGGGAAGTGACATAGGGAAAATTCTAAATCCCATAGAAATCCACTGGTAGGTCTATACATTCATCACTACAACCTTCCAGTGGTACACAGTGGGAAACATGGCCATGAGAGAAGCTGACTTTCCCTCTCTTACTGTGGGACTCAGGTCACGGTAGAGTTGCATGTCATCTTTTGTCCCTCACCTTTGTATCTTGTGTCATTTGTATGTTTTTGCATTATAGACACATTAGGGTTTCTCAGGGAGTTCATGTGCATATGGGCACAAACACCTAAAATGACTACTTCAAAAACAAGCTAGAATTTGCACTGGGGAACATTTTGGGAAGCAACAGAGTCCCTTCGAGGTGCAATGTCTTATTCATGCTCACACACATGGAAGGAAGAAGGAGAAATACCAGAATCAGGCTCTGTTTCCCTAAACCAGGTTGGCTGGTTGTACCCAGGCCTGCCTGGAGACATGATCCCTTGTGTGTTGGTGTACCTGTGTCCAAATGTGCATATGTCATGGTGAGAGGGAAGCAGCCAGTGTCCCAGTGTCACCATAAGGTCCTTTAAACCCATCTTTTATGAGGAAGAGACAGAGGTAAGGAGTTCCCAAGAAAGTAACTTCACTTCCTTGGCAATTATTTTAGTTAGCTATTTTGCTGCTGTGACTAAAGGATCTAACCACAATTACAGAGAAGCAAAAGTTTATTTGAGGGCTCACAGTTTCAGAGATCTTAGGCCCACAGAAGGCCAGCTCCATTCCTTGGGGATCCAGGTGAGGCAGAACATCATGGCGGGAGAATGTGGCAGAGGGAAGCAGCTCACATCATGATCAGGAAGCAGAGACAGAGTCCAGTAGCCAGATACAAATATATACCCAAAACAATGCCCCAATTCCCACCTCCTCCAGCCACACCCTACTATTTCAGTTACCACTCAGTAACTAAAGTGATCACTAATTGGGTTAAGACTCTTACAAGTAATCATTTCTCCTCTGAACCTTCTTGCACTGTCTCACATGTGAGCTTCTGGGGGACATCTCATATCCAAACCATAATAGCAATGGAACAAAGAGAACTTGGAACCCTAGTAGCTAGGCACCCACAGTCTGTCTAGACACAGTCACAGTCTGTTCACTTGTGTTGACACAGCAAGTCCAGAGCCATGAGTTCTTGTTGTCTACCAATCTACAAATACTCTGGCCTCTGGGTATCCCTGAGTATGAGCCTTTCCCAAGTGTGAGGGCACTGGGTCTCTAATGGATGCCCATGAATCAGGGGATTTTTCTAAGGAGTCTAAAAGTGAAAAAGGACAAGCCATTGCAGGTGTGCATAGGCTACCCACCAATCAACTTTTCTTAAGGATAGCCCTAGACTCTCACCAGGTGTGTGTGTGTGTGTGTGTGTGAGAGAGAGAGAGAGAGAGAGAGAGAGAGAGAGAGAGATCCTCTGAGAATATGGAAGGAAAGTCTTTCGTTCTGTTTTTATTTTACTGTATGGCAGTGACTTGTTTTGCTGATTGCTACTGTTTCCATGTTCCATGCTGAAATGTCCATCTTTGATTTCTGAACCTAGGAAGAAGATGACAAAGATCCATCAGTGGATGTGTCTAGTGCAGTGTAAACCTTCACAACATTCATCCTTTATGAGCTTGTGAGCGGCATGGTGACGCCCTACAAAAGGGGAACACCTCTTATGTTCATGAATTTTTGTATACATACTGAAATTTGGTCAGATCCAAGAAGGTATTGGAGCTGCTGAGTCAAAGGTGTGTACCACCTCCACACCCTGGGACATGGCCATCTCCTGGCTTGGTGTTGGGAATGCTGAGCATCACTCTACTTCAGTCAGCTCTGTGGAAAGTAGGATTTTTAGAGGAGAAACCTGCCTGGGTGTTGAGAAAATGAAGCTGGGTGAGGCTTAGGAGTGTTTGTCTCAGGCCTGGTCCTGAGGAGCAGGCTGCCATGTGTTCTGGACTTCCCTTAATGGCTGTCCCCTCCCATGTGGAAATTCTCTGCCTCAGACCTCACTGATCCAAGGCCTCAGGAAAAGCAGTTTCCACTTTTGGGAAGAAGTATGCGGATTGCATTTGGGAAAGCCCATGATCTGCATGTAGCCAGAGCAGGGACCCCTGGGGTGGGCGGAGGGGGCCCTGGTCCTGAGATAGCTAGGCAATGGGTTGTTGGTTCATTCATGGCTCCAATGTATGTGAAGCACCTACCATTGGCAGGTACTTTATTCCCAGACTATGGACCTCCAGCTGCAGAATGTCAGGCTTATCTAGCTTGGGACCATGTGCCAGTTCCCTGTGAGACCAGCACAGATTCCTCTGCACACACCATCAATTAGGAAGCAGTGCAGACACACCTCCCAGCCCTCCTGAGCTTCCATTACTGTCAGGAAGTTAGTCAAAGCCCACCAGGTATCTAGGCAGATGAGTGACACCTTCCTTTCCTTCTCTAGGTATGGAAACCTCCAGCCAGATGTTGAGAAGAAGTACCTTCAAGAATGCAAGTGAGTAGTCTTTGGGCCAAGAGGGAGGGCTCCTGTCTCCACAGGGGGCACTTGGGGGACTGGTGTAGAGGACAGCTGGGCAAAACCCAGGTCCCACCCTGTGTGATTCCCAGCAGAGGGCTGAGGTCTAGGGCTTTGGCTGTAGAAGGGACACAGAGTTTTGTTGGGGTTCTAGGTACCCAAAGTTCAGGGAGTGGCTAGGGCCTCAGAGCCAGGACATGTGAAGCTTCCTCCCCAACACAGCCAATCTCAACCAGGATTGTCCATACTTGTCTGAATAGAAACTGGACAGTTGCAGGGAGCCACCTACCCACACAGGTGCCTCACAGGCCTCTTGCCCTGCTGTATGTGACCTACTTGGCCACACTTTGGGAAGCCTATCATGAAGAGGGCCTTGGGAGGTTTCAGCTAATGGAGAGACCCAGCTCTTCTTAGATTCCTTGCTCACTCCACACTTTACAGATCCTCTGCTCCATCATTCAAAAGTGGATCTACTTCTATCCAGATTTTTTGAGATCCTAGAACCTGGACAACTTGAAGCATCTCAGGACTTTCCTGCTGCTCACCATGCCTAAATCAGAGGTCACCTTCCATGTGCAGAGCCTCTTTACACAGCTGGAGAACACAGATCCCAGTGAGCCTGAGCCCTCTGGTGTGGGGGCCTGGAGTAGATGACTGAAGGTGTGTGCAGAGTAATCTGTGCTGGTCTCACGGGGAACTGGCATGTGTTCCCAAGCCAGACAAGCCTAACATCCTGCAGTTGGAGGTCCCTAGTCTGGGAATACATCCTCTTGTTGGAAGAGGGGCTGGGGTATTCCCAGTGGGAGGGTTCTTATGTGAATAGAGAAAGACTCAGGGAAAGGCAGTCATGTTGGGGGTCTTTTCTCCTGTAGCTCCAGCACTACTTCAAGTTATAGAACCTCCTCCAGCAGCATGGGCCCAGTACCTTCTTACAATAAGGGAGTATATTACCATATTCCCTGTGATGGAGGAAGAAGAACCATCAAAACTAGAAGATGGATTGACTCTGGCACCATCTACACAGGAAGAGATTGAGCCACCAGTGGCCAGTGTGAACCTTACCGAAGAGAAGGTAACTCAGCTGCCAGTAACCAAGCCAGAGGACACTGAACAATGTCTTCCAGTTTGTATAGATAGTGAGCCAGCTGTCATGCCATCTATTCAGAGCCATCACTCCTAGCAGCAACATGAATTTCAGAGACCAAAAAGCAAGAAGCAGGATGTCAAGAACCTGTTAGTTCAGCACCCACTCTACTTCTGCTGGAACATTTTTGCAATGCCCTACTGCTAAGGGCAGTACTACTCTATGGCAACTCTCACATTGTGAGCTCCTGAGCATTACCCAGGGCCAGATCCCCCACCATAGCTATCCTCCTCCTCCCCTCTGAAATTGTCTATTTTATTTTTTTATGATGCCATAAAAAAATAAGCATTTTCACTAAAATTTAAGCATTTTCACTAAAATTTTTCATGTCGACTCACACAGTTGCATACTCAATCCATTCACCAGGCTGTGCCACCACCAACACTGTGTAGCTGCAGATGGAACCCTCAGTAGGGCACATGGATCCTGTGGGGGAGGACACAAATGGGCCTTCCTGGAGGAGGTGAGATTGAGGCCCTTGTGTATGGGGCAGAGGCGACTGCCTAAATGCAGGTGAGGATTCCAGGCCACCAGAGGGTGCTGCCCTCCCTGGAACAATGCCCTTGTTGACTACGGACATGGAACATAGAATAAGACAGGTGTCTTTGGAAGTTTGGTGCCATTTGGGTCTCCTGTTCTCATCTGTAGAATGGGATGGCAGCCCCCTCCCTGGGTGATATGAATCCAAATTGTACTGATTGTATGGGGAACTCCCCTGCCAATCCTGGGCCTAAGGCTGTGCACATGCCATTGAAACCATTCAAAGACACAATACAGCATTTGAAGAGCACAGAAGTCAATATTCAGGAGACATTTTTGTCTCTTTAAGGCATTTAAACCATTATTATTACCTTTTTTAAAAAGTAAATTTTACTTTTATTTTTTGTCATTATTATGGAATGAACCCAGGGTTCTATACAACTGAGCTTCTTCCACAACAATTTTTATTTTGAGATGATCTCACTAAATTGCCAAGACTGAGTTTAAACTTGAGATCCTTCTGCCTCAATTCCTCAGGATGCTGGATTTACAGATGTGTGTATCTGCTTAGAGGGACATGCTACGGTTTGCCCCAAAGTGTTTTTTGGGGGGGTTGGGTTAGACTGAAGTCAAATTCCTTGCATGTATAATTTTGTTAAACTTAACTCAAATACTAAGTGTAATTATAATATTCTAATAAAAGAAAACCAAAAAAAAAGAAGAAAACCAAATTGTCCACTCTATCCAATAGCTTAGCTATTGAATCGTAATTGCCTTCTGAGATGCTTCTTTTTTCTTACTACTGGGGCCTTGTTTCATTTTAGTTTGAATAATAGGAGGAAACTGTCTTAAACTGCACAGAGGACAAAAGGAAGTGGCTTGCTGCCACCCTGAAAGAAGCTATGTAGGTTTGCCATAGTGTCATGGAAAAGAGAAGTCCATACACACGGTTATTACCATGCTATTGGACAACCTGGTGGTCAGTTCACACCATCCTTGCTCCTTGATATAATTTTGTGCATCAGTGAATTTTATAACCCAAACATTTTATCAATGGGAGGCATTAAGTAACAGAAACACAGAAACTTCAGCTCCTTGCCATTTAATGGGTCCCCCTGATCTCTGCCTGGTGCCACACCAGCTTTTCCCCCAAAGGTCTAGAATCCCAGCAGAGGGAATTCTGTTGAGGGATCCTCTTATCCTTTTTATCTCTGATCTCCCTGATGGCCAATGAACAAGAAAACTGTGACAAGACATGCTACTGTCACCTTGTCACAAACATTGATTTTTCAAAATATGCTGACCAGTGATGATACAGAAAGAGATGGAAAGGAGTAGTCAGAAATGCAGTGTTTTTGTCAGCTTCTTCCCTTCTGTAACCAAATGTGTGACAAGAACAATTTTTGAGGCATCAAAGTTCACTGGGGTCTCTCAGTTTCAGAGGTCTCAGTCCATGGACAGCCAATTCCATTGCTCTGTGCACACATCATGACGTAAGGGTGTGGCAGAGGAAAGCACACATTCTATTGGGAGGACAGGGGCTGGCCTATGCTAGGGGTAGGGATCTTATATGAATTGGGAAAGGCCCAGGGAAAGGCCTTCATATTGGAGTTTTTCTTCTATAGCTCCAGTGCCACTTCAACTTACAGAACTGCCTTCAGCAACAGAGCCCCAATTTACAATCTAATCTTTGGGGCAGGTCACAACCATATTCCCTGAGCTATTGAAAGAGATACCATCAATACAGGAGGATGAACAAACTCTGGCACCATCCCTACAGGGAGAAATGGAACCTCCAGAAGCCACTGTCCCCCTTGAGACCAGGAGGCAGCTCAACTGCTAGCAACCAAACCAGAGGACAATCTACCATGTATTCCAGATGCTGTAGATGCTGAGCCAGCTGTGTCTATATACATTGAAAGAGAGCCTCCTTCCTCTGTGGCAGTTTCTACAGAGTTTCTATAGGCACTGAAAAGCCGGAGGCAGGAGCTTGGGAAGCAGTCAGGCCGGAACCCTTCCATTTCTTGTGGAACAGTTTCCATCTGTCCTAGTTCTAGAGCACTCTCTGGAACTTCCCACCATATCATATCCTTAATGTGACCAGTGCCAGTCTCCCATTCCCAGTTTCCTCCCCATCCCCTTAGAAAGTATCTCTTTTATTTTTTGTGATATTGATATTTTAAATATTTAGTTTGACATTTTAAGTATTTGTAGTAATAAAATTTTATTGACTTATTTAAAGTAGCCTGTTCAATCCATTCAGTGGGGCTGTGCCACAACCAGCCTTGTATTTCTGTTTGACAACCTAGAGAAGGAGGGAGTCTCCACCATGGATAACCCTGCCAGGTGTCCCAGGACAGTTGACATACATCAGGGCGTCAACTGCAAGGTGTCCCAGGACAGCTGACACAATCAGGGCCACCTACAGGCAGGTGCCAACACTCAGGATGGTGAATGTCCTAGGCAGGAGGAGTGGACATGCAGATGCTTCACACTCTCAGAACTAGGAGGTATGATGATTCCAGTGAGGCTGAGGGACACCCAAACCAATGGGGGCTAGAGAATGACTTCAAGGAGGAACAGTGCAGTCAGAGCAAGGTGGGCTACCCATCAAAGGGAAGATAGTGGGCAGAGACCAGAGTTCATGGCAGCAGTGACCTCTGGGGAGACACACCAGAAGAAACACCCTAGGCTGTTTTCCTGCAGGGGCCCATGATCATCTATGTCACTTACATGTGCTGCACTTACTGCATGTGCTGAAGACACCAGATAAAACTGGAATGAGCATTTCCATTAGAGTGATGGAGAAACTGAGTCTTTGCTAATGAGCTCCCTCTGCCCCACAGAGTAACAGAGCTAGGATCTGATCCCAAGGCTATGGGGCCCTATGGGGCCCACATAACAAGGGGGATGTACTGTGTGTCCTGGTATGGACCTCTTGGATCTGTTCCTCCAAGAAACTTTGCTCCTTGTACCTAAAGAGTAGCCTTGTCCTGCCCACAGACAGGTGGACCAGGTAGATGGAGAGCAGAGGGCCCATGGTGGCCTTTTCCTACCCAGTACCAATGCAGGCAGTTGTGATGGCTCTGTCATATGAGTTTACAGTGATGGAAGAAGAAAAATCACAGTTCATTGTTGTTTTTTTAATTACTCTGTAAAAGCACACTCGAGGCATGGTGTTCACAGCAGGCAGCGTCCTGTTTGAGGATAGCAAGGATCGAGAAGAAAATGCACACATCTTGTTGCAGGTGAAAGCTTCCACTCACAACAGGAGACTTCTTAATACCAAAAAAGAAATGATCTGGTAAATTCCTGGCCACATGGCCCAGATGTTCTGCACAAAGGTGCTGTTCTCAGACATGGCAAATTCCATCCTCAATACAGAGGTCTTCAATCTACCCTGAGCTTTTCCATTCCTGGAATCTGCCTCAGGATGGAATGAGCTTCTAGACATGCACAATGAACACTCACACTTTAAAATTCCCTTTCTGAGGGACACAGCCAATACAAATACAAGTAACATGAAACCAAGCTCACATCAGTAGGGCCAAAATAGGCAAGGAAAAACTTCAGTTTAGAAATAGCATAACACTGGCCTGTTCCAACCTGGAGACATTTCACATGATTCAGTTCAGAAGTATGGCCACAGGTGCTGGGTCCACATCCCATGTGTCACCTTTAGCCATATAGCACTGGTTGTGCAAATGTAATGCTTTGATCTGTGTGTGGTGACTCGTGTCTGGAGTCACAGCTACTCAGGAGACAGGGGCAGAAGGATGGCAAGTTTCAGGGCAGTTCAGGCAAAGTAGCAAGCCCTGTTAAAAAAAAATCAAAGGGGTGAGGCTGCAAACAGATGCTGCCTGCAATACACAAGTCCCCAGTTGACAAATACTTTTTAGTAGTTTATTTGAATTGTCAACTTGATTGGATTAAGAGATGCCAAAGATTAAGAAGCTTCTGGATGTGCCAGTGGGGGTGTGTCCAGGAATGTTGGCATGTGTGATAGCAAGCTGAATTGGAGATTCTCCCTAAGTGTGGGCAGCTCCTTCCAATAGGATCTTTGCTTGGATGGAATAAAAGTTGGAAGAACAAGGAACCAGCAACAGATGCAAGCTTTATTCTTCTTGAATGTGTTCTTAATTGCTTCTGTGATCACCTGAGGATATCAGACTCTCACTCCTTCACTATTTCAAAGTGGACTCTTCCAGTGATTCTCCAGGGAGTTTCCAGAAGCCTTTGGTCTCAGACTGGGGTAGCACACTGATCTGTCTTATTCTGAAGCTTCAGTCTCTTGGACTGCATAGCTCCTGCTTCATTTAGTTCTCCAGCCTGCAGACAGCCATTGTGAACTATCTAGCTTCTGGTCATGTAAGCCAATCTAATAAATTCCCTTTTTATAATCATACTTCCTGTTGATTCTGTTCCTTTAGAGAACCCTGAGTAATACAATGGTATTATTTTGAATGTTTCAGAGTGGACTTTCTTTTTTAATAATAATCCATATCTTGCTGAAAACAAGCTGAATCCCACTTATAACCTATGTGCTCACTCATTCATGCATCAGTCCTGACAATCACATTCTCACCAGGGAGATTGCTTCAGCCAAAAGAGCCATTGCAATACAATAGTCAAATTTAACCTGAAGAGCTTTCAAACAGCAAGGAATCCCAGCCTCTGTTATTATACACTGCAACATGCACAATTTTAATCGCTAGTATTCAGCTGCCAGTCCTCAACAGTCTCCAACTGCCAGGATTTCTTTTGAATTAACACAGCAGTCACCATTTTCATATAGTTCATAAAAGGTGTTAGTGTTAATGTCTTCCAAACCAAGTCTGATATACTTTCTTTGGGATAAAGCACAGTTATCACCTCTCTCCCAAGCTAGGAACAACAACTACAAAAATTCAACTATCAAGAACAAACATTCCCATCTTCAAACATCAGTCATCACATCCTGGGTATATCCTGGGAGTTGGGTATTTTGCTCCAATAATACAACCTTAGTGTGCATATAACTGGGACTTGACTTTAATGCATGGAATGCTTCCTCAATATTTTCAATTTTTTTTAAGTGACAGAAACTCCTTTGCTTTGGATTATATGCTTCCTCTACTGCATGACACTTAGCACATCTAAGTCATATGGATTGTTTGGTGCATTCAGCAGGGCACATCCCTCTGCTCTCAGGATCAGCAGGACCTGCTAAGGTGCTCAGGGTCACATTAGTATTAGAGCCTGGGTTCATTTTCTAGCAAGTTTAGCTGTGCTGACACATAATTAGTATATGCAGTGTCCTCTCAATGTAATAAGCATGTTTGAAAAAGCTAGAGTCAAACAAAATAAGTATTTGCTGAAGAAGAAAACAAGACTGATTGTCTGAAATGATCACACTAAGGTCAACAGCATAATGTTGCCACATGAATAGGAAAATTCCTCAATGGTTATCTTCAAATCTCTTCTTCCAACTCCAGTATGTTTTCCTTGACACATTGCTTGTAAGAAAAAACAAAGTTGGTGAACTAGAACTTTGATCCTTTCCTCTGATAAAGAGGAAAATGGACAAATGGTAGGGCACAGGAGGAAAAAGAGGAGCCAGACCAATTCTCAATGCTAAATGGAGGAAACCAGAGGTGTAGGAAGCAGAGCTCATAGAACAGCATCCAGAAAAAAGAAATAACTGATGTAAAAGTAACTTAATTTTCAAAACTACCAATTAAATCCACTATTTTTGGAGTGCTGAGACCATTA
Organism: Geosciurus inauris; assembly: GCA_004024805.1. Classification (NCBI taxonomy): domain Eukaryota; kingdom Metazoa; phylum Chordata; class Mammalia; order Rodentia; family Sciuridae; genus Geosciurus; species Geosciurus inauris. The sequence goes on from PVHX01014339.1 coordinate 15,703, forward strand.
GTGTTAGTAATAAATTGCATCTAATCAATTAATAAATTAGGGAGATGAGGCACTTAATTACTTGAATTGTTATGATTGTTATCGTAACTCAGTACTGGGAATCAAACCAAGTGCCTTGCTCACACTAGATAAGTGCTACACCACTGAGCTACATCCACAATCATTTCATTTTATTTGAGACAGCGCCTTCCTAAGTTAGTAGTGCGGCTGGCATCAAATCCTCCTGCCTCAGCCTCCAGAGTAGCAGGGATTACTGGCTAGAACCACTGAGCCCTGCTTCCATGAGGCAATTTAATGAATACAAAGGTTAGAACTACAGAAAAAATATAGAAGTAAACAAAAATAAATTCTTTCTATGATGCTAGTCACTAGCTCATGTGCATAAGAATGTAACAACATTCTCTTGATAGAAAATATCAGAAATAAATGAACTTACTGCTGACTATTCAGTTAAACAAACAAAAACAACAAATAAATCCATGCATGATGAAACTGCAAGTCAAAAACACACATCTCTTTCTGACCAACTTCTAAAACTACTGCTTTAGAGATATTTTTAAAATTGCATTTAAATAAGAAAGCACATTTATAAAAGTCTTTGTGATCAGGTTAGGCATAGAATTTTTAGTGTAAGTATTATGATCTAAAAATAATTTGTTGGCAGGAAAGCAAAGCAGCAGGAGAGCCAGGAGCCCCACTGGGGCCTCTGTCTTGGCCTGTCCTCAGCCTTTCCCGCATGTGCTCTGGTCATTTGGGATATGATGACGTCTTCTAGAACTGGACTCCACAGTTCCTGAGCCTTCAGACTCACCCAAGCCCCAATCAAACAGTAATACCCAGGAGAGCCAACACTAGAGTCCCATTGCTGAAGTGGCACAGGGCCCTATCCTTTTACCTGCCAAAGATAGGCTGTTTCCTGACACCTGAGATTTCCTGAGAGGGTATGGCCACTGCTGATCCTACAAACATGTCCCAGGAGCAGCCAGTCCTGGAACTGCATGTGTTTTAGGACCAGTGACCTTTGAGGACATGGCTGTGCACGTGTCAAGAGAAGAGTGGAGCATCTGACCTGGGTCACAGGGTCCTCTACTGGAACCTGATGCTGGACAACTTCAGGAGCTTTGTTGCTTTGGGGTTTTGAGGCCCCAAACCAGACCTGTCTCTCACCTGCAGCAGTAGAATGAGCCCTGGATTGGAAGAGACCTGATTTGGGGGAAGAAAGGAGAGAACTCCTACCCAGATCTGCCAGCACCTGCGCCAGACCAAAGTGAAACCAGCTCGGCGAGGGAGCCGCAGATGAAAGAAACACACAACAACGATTCTGAAGAAAAAGAAGCTCAAAGCTTGAAGCTCGTAGCTCATTTATTTTCAGCACTCTGGGCTTATATATCTTTCCTACCCCCTGAAGGGCGTGGAAGGCGTGCAGACCCAGGTGTGGAAAGTGCTCAGGCTGCAAAACAAGCTCAGACCACAAGAACACGGGAGTTCAAGGAACGGTCAGCACCTGTGGCTTCTCTCAGAATTCAGGGTACAGCTGGTTCAGGTAAACAGAAAGTAGCCATGCACGCAAGAATGCTCTCACAATTCCCCCCTCTTTTCCTAGAGCTGTCTTAGGTTACAGGGACCAAAGAACATGGCTTACCTGTCATTGGGTCTATGGCATGGATGTTAACCGCCATAGCCCTGTCTTAGGTTGCTCAAGTCTTCGTCCCCGTCTTACCCGTCATTGACTTCCTAGGAGTGCGCAATGCCCAGCCACACTTGGGCAGAGGGATTGTCATGGGAGAGAGCTACCATGGCTTGGTATTGTGCATGCTGTTGATGCCTCATAGATCGAAGTACCCTACAGCCATAGCATATCATGAGCAGTATTAACAGCACAAGCAGTCCGACCAGAGCAACAGTTCCAGCCCATTTGTGCAGCATCATACCAATCTGTTGGAACAAACCTAACACTGCCCCTGAATCCAGCAGTTTGACCTTGGTATTATTTAGGGCTGTAACTTGTTGTAATATAGTAAAGGTTCCATGGGCCATTCTTGCATCAAGACAGGTGGCCACCTTACCAGGCCCCAATAACGTTACCCAGGCATGAAGAAGTCGGTAGCTTCATGATGACTAGAAAGGGAATTCTCCAAAGAATACTCATGAGCTCTTCAATAGGTCTTCACCAGCATCATCAGATTCTGTAAAACACAAAGAAAGGCTTCCCAGGAGGAAAGAAGCTCCTGGACAGATTCTTAGGTTATAACCTCCCTGACACATCTGTCAGGGACCCAAACAGGAGTGTCTGCATCATGGGGATAGACACAGACAGACCTTTGGGCTTGAGAAATTACAGGATCAGGACCGTGCCATACTCCTGTCCTTAGATCACTATCTTTTGTGTCACCTGAGGAGGGTTCCAACATTGAACAGCCATGGAATTGCCCTGAGTATCCAGTCAGAAAATTTAAAATATAGAGAACATGGGCAAGGCGTCCATGAGGGGAGGTGAATTCCCCCTCCTTTGTTTTAGAAAGACAGGACTTCAGAACTTGATTTGCCCGTTCCACAATAGCTTGGCCTTGAGGATTGTATGGAATGCCATGTACTAATTTAATGTCATAATCCGTGCAGGATTGAAAACTCACAGACGTGGAGGCTGGACCATTATCAGTTTTTAAAGTTTTAGGAACTCCCATGTAAGCAAAGGCCTGTAAACAGTGCACTTTGACATCCTTAATCTTTTCTCCCGAGTGGGCAGACATGAATATAAGCCCTGAAAAGGTGTCTATGGTAACATGAACATATTGCAATTTTCCAAAACTTGGCACATGTGTGACATCCATCTGCCATATATCATTAGCCATCAGCCCTTTTGGATTAACCCCGTAATGGGGGAGATGAATGAAAGGGGCACAATTAGGGCAGGTAGTAGTAATTTGCACTGCTTGTTCCTTAGTTATACCTGTATGGTGTTTGAGGGATTGGGCATTACAGGGAAATTTGTTATGGAATTTTTGAGCTTGCTCCAGCGTGGTGCCCACAATGCACATATGTGTGTCTGCCAGAGCATTACCCTCAGATAAGGGGCCAGGAAGACTCATGTGAGCCCTAATGTGTGTAATATAAAAGGGATGTTTGCATTCCCAAATCAAGCCTTGAATAGTTCTCAATAAGTCTTGAACAGAGGACCCAGAAGAAATAAAACCTGCTGTCTCCAGGGAAGGAATGATTTTGGAAATGTACACACTGTCAGTATAAATGTTAATAGGCTCACAGGTAAACATCTGAAGTTCCAGGGTCAATGCTTGAAGTTCAATTTTCTGGGCAGACCCTGGAGGAAATCGTTGGGTGATACTTTTGCCTGAAGAATACACTGATACAGTACCATTAGATGACCCATCAGTAAAGACTGAACATGCTCCAGGGATAGGAATGGTCTTCACTATTTTTGGAAAAACAACAGGATGTGACTTAAGAAACTGACACAGTTTCTCAGAGGGATAATGATTGTCGATTGTGCTGCTAGAAATGCATAGAGGAATGGCCCATTCATTGGTAGTAGCAGCTAATATTTGAACGTGTTCAGCTGTATAAGGCTGTACAATAGTATCTGGTTCTTTGCCAAAGGTTTGAACAGACATCTTTAGACCCTTTTGGATGAGCCTACTCACAGCTATTGGATAAGATTCCACATGAGCTGTAGGGGAAGTTCCTAAATGAACCCACAAGATGGGAGCAGTTTGCCAAAACACTCCCATTGGAGAATATGTAGATGGAAAAATTATCAATAATAGTGGCCGGGTATAGTCAATGCAGGACAAATGTGCCTTTTTAATAGCCTGCTCTACTACTTGTAGCACAAAGCAGGCCTCCTCAAAGCTCTACTACAGTTAGGATCAGAATCACCCTTTCGAATATTAAAAAGAAGCTGTAGTTGACCTGTAGAAAGTTTTAATGATGGCCTCAGCCAATTAATATCCCCTAGAAGTTTTTGAAAGTCATTAAGAGTGCTAAGTTGATCTTTTCTAATTTGTATCTTTTAGGGTTTTACACCAGAGGAGTTTATGATGTGACCTAGATAAGAATAAGGAGGCATCTTTTGAATCTTTTCTGGTGCAATGATTAAATTAGCCTTTTGTAAGAATGTGGAAAGATCCCCAAAAGCTTGTAATAGTAATTTTTCATTTGAGGCAGCTAACAGAATGTCATCCATATAATGAATAACATACACATCTGGATATCTTTCTCTAACTGGTTGTATAGCTGCAGACACATACATTTGACAAAGTGTAGGACTGTTAGCCATGCCCTGCGGCAATACTGTCCATTGAAACTGCAAGGAAGGTTTCTTCAAATTAGTCTGTGGTAGGCTAAAAGCAAACTTCTCACGACCATTTCTGTGTAAAGGAATATGGAAAAAACAGTCCTTTAAATCAATCACCAATAAATGCCAATCTTTTGGGATTGCTGTAGGTACAGGTAATCCTGGTTGAGTGGGTCCCATAATTTGCATCACCTTATTAACAGCCCTCAGATCCTGTAAAAGTCTCCATTTTCCAGACTTCTTTTTAATGACAAAAATAGGTGTTCCAGGGAGATGTTGATGGAACTAAATGTCCTGCTTTTAATGTTCTTTCACCAGGGACTGAGCAGCCTCAATTTTTCCTTAGTTAAGGGCCACTGCTCTACCCACACAGGATCATCTGTTTTCCATTGAATGGGTATAGGGTCTATTTTTGAGGCTGTTGCTGCAGTAGCCCTTATTAAAAATTTCCCAGTCCTGTTCTATCCTTACCAAGTCTTATTATATCATCCTCAGCAGTGAGGGGAGCCGTTCTACCCTGTGATCTTTTTCCTATACCCCATCCCGGCTCATATCCCTGCCTTTCCATCATCCTCAGCACTGTCTTGTCTGGAACATATCCTTATTCTGTAATAGTTTGTTGGACCGGCTGCGTGGTTAACACAGCCCCCATGGCAGACAAAATGTCTCTACCCCATAAATTAACAGGTAGATCAGAAAGGATGTAAGGCTGAAAGAGTCCATTATGCCCTTCAGCATCTTTCCAAGGGATAAACCTGGAGCTTTGTAATGGACTGGAATTATAACCTAAACCTTGCAAAGTGGTTGCAACCCTTTGAGTAGGCCACTTTGGTGGCCACTGATTTTGAGATATGACAGAAACATTGGCCCCTGTATCTAATAGTCCCTCAAATCTCCTATCATATATTGTTAATGTTAGCCTAGGCCTAATACCCAAGGTAGAGGTCCAAAATATGTGAGGGGCACCAGAAGATCCAATGCCTCTACTGTGACTATGATGGATTCCCTGTGAATGTGAGGGCACCAAAACTAATTGTGCAATCCTTTCCCCTTGGGGTATGGTAATGACTCCCGAGGTTGCTGATGCAAGAATTTTTATTTCAGACTCATTTTCAGAACAGATGACTCCAGGAGTGATGTGCAACCCTTGCAGAGTAGCACTAGCTCTAGGCAAAATCAAACCTAAAATATCATGAGGGAGAGGCCCATACACTCCCGTAGGCAGTGCTTGGGGCCCCATTTGGGGTGTAAGAACTATTCTTGCTGCGGTGCAGAGGTCCAGTCCTGCTGCATGGGGCTCTGTTCGGAGGAGATCGCAGATGCAAACGGATTTTGACATTGCAGCAGAAATTGAATGGGAGTTGGATGTGGAGGTGCCATAACGCTGTACACTCTGGGTGCTTGGGTCGGGGCCCGAGGCTGGCCCCAAAGCCTGTTTCCCTGAACAGGGTTGCCAAAACGATCATTCCTAGATCTGCACTCATTAGCCCAATGATATCCCTTTTGACACTTAGGACAAATGCCTGGGGCCGCAGAGGCCCTATTTCGAGCCACTCCGGAGCTTGGAGAGGGACAGTTCGTTTTAATGTGTCCCGGTCAGCCACATCCAAAGCATGTTTTCGGATGAGCACCTTTGTCAGGTCTGCTGGGTCCATGAATAGCGTCTGCTAGCACTTGTCCTAGGATATGGGTGCTATCAATGCCTCTGCATAGTCTAATAGTCATTTAAGCTCCTGTCCCTGTGATCACGGAGGGCCTGCTGGCAATGCTTATTTGCATTTTCATAAGCCAATTGTTTAATCACTGGCATGGCATCTGTAACACTACCAAAGATCCTCCCTGCTTGTTGTATTAACCTATCTGCGAAATCAGCAAAAGCTTCAGAAGGGCCCTGTATCACTTTGGATAAACTTTCCCCAGCTGCAAGATTAGGCAGGGCTTGCCACGCCCTGGTAGCTACAGTAGCTATCTGGGCATAGGTGCCTGGAGTATACTGTATTTGTGCATTTATAGTGGAATATGGGCCATTTCCTTCTAGCATATCCAAATTATGCTGGGCTTGGCCAGCCTGAGTATTCCGAGCTGCCGTGACTTTACACTGCTCTTGATACTTGCTCTTCCAAATAAGATAATCACCTCTGGATAGAACCGCTAGGGTTAACTGTTGCCAGTCTGACGGAGTGAGATTCAAAGATGAAAAGGATTCAAAAATGGCTAAAGTGAAGGGTGCATGAGGGCCACATTGTACCACAGCATCCTTCAAACTTTTACATCCTTGAAATCCAACGGCTGATGTTGCCTGTCTGTCCTTATTGGTTTTACACTTCTATTACTGGGAACATCACGCCTCCCAATTGAGGCTCTAGAGGTGCCATAGGACCAGTAGGCCTCCTAGACTCATGTCCTGGATTAAAGGGAGGTGGTCTTCCCACTGAATAATACTTCGGTTCCTGCTTACATTGTTCTTTTAATTCCCACTCCTGTAATCTCTCTTGCAATGTCTGGATATCCTGTTCCAATTGCAATTCCTCATCTTCCTCCTCATCCTCTCCTTTCCCTTCCTCGCTATCCATTTCAACTTCTTTAAGGGACTAGGTAGAAATCGCTTCTTGGGTGGATTCAAAGGTCTTAGATAACTCACTGACTTGTTCCTGAATCAAAACCTTTTAACTTAAAAGAGTCCTTAATTAGCCTCCATACAGAGAAGGTGGTAATGGGAAAAGACTGTGGCCCCTCTGTGTGTAGCCTTTTCTGTAAGTCCGCACGGACCTGTTCCCAATCTGGAACATTGAGACCTCCCGCATGAAGGAACCAGGGACTAGACTGCTCTATAATCTTTAAGAAGGCCCTTATAGTACTCTTTTTTAGCCCCATACCCTTTTTCTTCAACAGAGTTTTGATCTTATTTTCCAACAATTCCCTACTGTGGGTAGTGCCCATCTTTACCTGCACTATTAACAATTCACCCCCTACTCACCGGCTGGTCCCGGGGTGTCCGTCGGCGTTCCTTCCCTTCTTCCGATCTCGGTGGAACCTCCAGATGCCAGCGCTTGTGCCGGACCAAAGTGAAACTGAGTCGGTGAGGGAGCCATGGATAAAAAAACACACACACAACAACGATTCTGAAGAAAAAGAAGCTCGAAGCTCGTTTATTTTCAGCACTCTGGGCTTATATATCTTTCCTACCCCCCGAGGGGCGTGGGAGGCGTGGAACTGCAGACCCAGGTGTGGAAAATGCTCAGGCTACAAAACAAGCTCAGACCACAAGAACACGGGAGTTCAAGGAACAGTCAGCTCCTGTGGCTTCTCTCAGAAATCAGGGTACAGCTGGTTCTGGTAACCAGAAAGTAGCCATGCACGCAAGAATGCTCTCACACAGATCCTCTGAGAAGAGCTATCAAGCAGCTATGTGAATCTGAGACAAGCTGGGAGGTCCCTAGATGGATCATGTGGAGCCCCAGGCTGAGGAGGGTGTGGGGTCTCTGACTGGAAGGAAGCTTATCCCAAAGAAGGGGTAAGAAAGCCTATTGATGAGAAGAGATTGGTGAGAAGGCCAACTGTGTTTTGCTGGCCTAGACTCATGAGAAAGTCCACCTGTGGGGAAGATTCCAGAATGTGGCTGGTTTCAGAAAGAGCTTCCTTCAGACCGCTGCAAACATGCAGCATCTCAGAGCCACTTTAGGGAGAAAAGTGGACAAGCCCACAGCTCTCCGGGGCCAGGTGTGTGGGAAGTCTTGCAGAGAGTGGCCAGGCCCCAGGGAGCAACACAATGGCCTCTCACCAGGCCAAGGATCATGAATTCATCCATGTCCTGGTACAGATCTGGCTCGGCTGAGCTGCCATAGCCAAATGGCCACTTAACAAACAGGATACACAGGGACATGGTCTTTTGATTGCTTCAAATGCAGCCAGACCTTCTGGTGGCATTTCAACCTCCTTTGCCATAGAGAAATCAGAGTGGGAAATCCAAATGTGAGCTGGGTGGTTGGGCACAGCATTGCCAATCCACACACAGCCTTGGGCCTACATGTGCACTGACAGGGCAAAGGTCTGTCCTTTACCAGCACCAGCTGGTGCACACTGAGGAGAGCCATTCTTCTGTGCCAATAACTCAAGCCTTCCTTGCCCAGCAGACTCACAGCAGGGAGAAGGCCTACACCAGTGCCAACTGAAGAAAGCTTTCAGGTAGCCCACCAGAGGCTGCAGCTGACCAAGAATTTCCATGAGTGTGTGAGCTGTGGGAAGGTTTCTACCACCTTGGCTTCTTTCTGTGGCATTGGGGAGCACCAGGAGAATGAGGGCTAGATTTACCTGGGTCTGTCAAGTGCCCCACTTTGCTGGATATTTGGGCCTGGGGAGCAGCTGCTAGGGCAGATGCACTTGAGCCCAGAAGGAAGATTTCTTGGTCCTCCAAGCTATCAATCAGAGCTCCCCTTAATCCCACAAGTTGTTCTACCAGGTGAACTGCCATCTGCAGAAGGGTATTTGAATACAACAGCAGCACTTACAATGGCTGCTCCTCCGGTACCCAGGCCCCAGGGACATGCAGAGGGCACGTTCAGAGGGCATGTTCAGCTACCATGTGTCGAAGGCTGGAATTTGAATTCCTTCTCTCGCCCCTGTGTCATTCATGTGCCCTTCCACTTTCTTTCCAGGCTTCCTTTTCCCTCTTCTTGACAATCTGCCTTTCTTCCATCTGTCCTGTACAAGGCAGATTTGAATGTTTTCAGAGAAGCAAAAAGAGCTGATTTTCAGGGCAGAGTATGGTTAGAGCACTGTGTTGGGCAATGCATCCATGTGGGTAACAAAGAACAGGACCTGGAGGACTCACAGGTTTATTAAAACCATATTTATGCTGGGCACAGTGGCACACGCCTATAATCACAGGGCTCAGGAGGCTGAGGCAGAAGAATCCTGAGTTCAAAGCTAGTCTCAGCAAAAAGTGAGGTGCTAAGCAACTCAGTGAGAACTTATCTTTAAATAAAACACAAAACAGGGCTGGGGATGTGGCTCAGTGGTTGGGTGCCCCTGAGTTAAGTACCAAAAACAAACAAACAAACAAACAAAACAAAACAAAAAACACATTCACAACACTGTCCATTTGGCTCAGCTTCTCAGACTAAAAGGGACTAGGGGCCAGGAGTGGTGGTACATTGCTATAATCCTAGCTGCTCTGGAGTCTAAGGCAGGGGGATTGTAAGTTCCAAGCCAGCCTCAGCAACTTAGTGAGGCCCTGTCTCAAAATAAAAATATGAAAAGGGCTAGTGATGTGGCTCAGTGGTTAAGAGCCCTGGTACCAAAATAAATCTGACTTGGGTGATGGGTCTTTGGAAAAATAGCATTGCATCTTGCTTCTGTATATTTCTGCTCATAGGATGTGCATGTGAAGGCTGCTCCCAGGGTCATGGTCTGTGCCTTTGCCTCAGGTCATAGCTGTCCACTCAGAACTGCTTCTAAGTCTGAGGGTGAATAATGGATCAGTCTCACCAGCCCCGTATCCCTATGTGGAGCCAAGAGTCATAGAGATACTGTCATGCTGGGACTCTTTTGCTCTGTCCTACCCCTTTGGGTTTGGGGCCCTTCAGTAAACAAGACCACCACAGCACTGCCCTGTGTCATGGACTTTGTGACTGTTGGGTAGCTCCACATACCTGACAAATTGCTGGGTCGGATCTGGTTGGATTAAGTTGGCCTACTCCTCTGGTGGGAAAGCAATTGCCAAACCAATTACCAGCACAGCAAAAGCTCTTTGCACCCAGCTCTGTCGTCAGCAGCTTGGTCACTGCTAAAGTTGGCAAGTAAGGTTGGATCTTAGAGCAATATGAGGGCGCCCTGTTTACTGTTGGACCTTTTCTTAGGGTGTCTGTGTATCCGGTTAGAAACACAAGTCTACCAGGTGAAGCTCACAGAGATAGCACCATACTCTAATAGCTGATCAAGGGACCAAGTACTTACCCTGTTTTTCAGGTTATGCTAATAACTGGTGGTTTATGGTTTTTAAGAATTCTAGTTAACAGCTGGGCACAGTGGTGTGCAACTGAAATTACAGCTACTGGGAGCTGAGGCAGGTGGGTTATAAGTTCCAGGCCAACCTCAGGAACTTAGAAAGAATGTCTAGAAGTTTAAAAAAAATGGCTGGGCATGTATGTCAGTGGTAGTGTACTCTTGCATGAGCCCCTACATTGAATCCCCAGGACCAAAACTCTTATAATTCTAGTTAACAATCCACATAGAATTCAAAATGAGTTCACAAGAAATAGAGTGCAGAGAAGCAGCTCAGCCCATCAAGAGGAAGTGCCAAGCCAGACGCCTGAGAGATGCTGTCAGATGAACACCCTTCTCCAGGACACTAGAGGTACAGAGAAATGTCAGAGGGTGGGGCTGGGGTGGCCTTGCTTCTAGCAAACCAACTATAAAAAGTCATTTTTGAGACAATCATGGAAAATTGAAACAGGGCCTCAGTACTAAGTGGTAATATAGATTTGTTGTGATGATGACATGCTGTTGAGAAGAACTCTGATATATTTATTGGAGAAATGATAATGGTATCTGGGATTTGCCTTAAATGTCCAATAAAAATGAAATTAAAAGTAAGTTTTTACATTGACTAAGGTAAATCTGAGATGACTTTTTATCAGCATTTGTACCCTGAAGAGTGACACTGTATACTTCAGGCATGAAAAGACACAATTCCATTTCTCTTTGAGAGGCAGAATTGGCCTGAATTAATTAACACAAAACAGCAGAAGACACAAAATCAAAACCTTGTATTCAGGGAATTGATCACATAGCAGGGTAGAAAAATAACACTATGCCCTATTCAAAGTTCCAGTAAGAGTTCAGATGGGAAAACAAGCTCTTTTGGTGGAGATACGGGAACTTGGGGATGACAAAAAGCTGCATGGAGGAACCTGCAAATATAGTGGACTCTGAAGGGTGGGAAGGTTTTGAAAGTGAAGGTCAAGTTGAAGACTCAGTAGCAGTGAAAGCACAGAGCTTTGAGAAAGGGGGAAGAACAAGCAGCCAGCTTGGTCAGTACACATTGCACATGAGGATAGCTGAGTTGGATAGGATCATGAGAAATCAGGAATGGCAGAGAGCAAGAAGCATGGACTTTATTCAATAGGCACTGGTTAGTCACTGAAGTCTGAATAGCAATTTAGGATCTGAGGACCGCTTTAAAATTGACTTAAGGGAGCTGTGGTGTAACTCAGCAGCAAGTGCCCATAGTCCCATCACTCAGGAGGCTGAGGCAGGAGGATCACTTGAACTGAGGAGTTCAGGGTCAGCCTGGGCAATGTAGTGACAGCCCACCTTTATAAATAATTAAGTAAACATACAATAAAATACAGTTAAATTTAAATAATTGTAAAGAAACCAAATACAACAACTAAGGAGTAAAAACTATTTGAAACCATGCTGATGATTTTAATAGTATTGATTGTTGATAAAAGTCCTTTGCAGCTATGATCTTAGTGGCTTTTTACCTCTTTCAAGCTCTCCTCTTATTTTCATCAGTATGTTGGTGACAAATAATAATCCCCCATTTCTGGGACTATCATCAATAATAAATGTTAACAAAGAGCCCTTCACAACCAAATGAAGCACATAAAGAGTGTCTTAGACCTATCAACAGGAGAACATTTTGTTTTTAAGATAATGCTGACCTATGAAGAAAATAAACTACAAATGCCAGTTCTACATTATTTCTGTCTTACCCCCATACCTATCTAATAATTTTTTATTTTGCTTGACTCTACCTCATCATCTTCCTCTCCCTTTTCTTTCATTAAGCACTGCACATACCGCAATGTATTCATTCTTAAATGTATTTTAATTTGTCTAAATAGATCTCTTCCCTGTCTCTCAACATTTTCTGCTATTACTCTAATATAAGCCTTCACTCTCTTTTATTAGAATTAATGCAAAGAGTCTACTCAAGACTGTGATCCAATGTTGAGATGAAAGGTACCATTTCACCAGTCTGCTAAAACAAAAGTCTGAGAGTCATTCTGGATTTCTCCTTGTGCTGAAATAGTTGCTTCTTATTGCCAGGAACTGTGCCACTGAGGGGCTAGTAACCAAACAATCTCTGCCCCAGAGTTCAAAATAGTGTTTAAATACTAGTGAGAGACAAACATGAAAAAGGATTTGGGGATTCCTAGAAGGCTTCCTGGAAGAAACAACAACAGAGTTGGATAAGAGTGAGTAAGAACCTGCAGATCAGAGAGAGTTTCTCCAGGCAGCAAGAAAAGCACCAACAAAAGCAAGAACTGAACTATATACAGTGTGCAGTCTACTAGCTCTTGAGGATTCCAAAGCATAAGATGGAGAAGAAAGAAAGACGGAGCTATGAAGTAGGGAAGGTTGGGCATGGAAAGTCAAATGTCAATGTCTACCTGGTTATAAAACATTGCCTCTCCTCATAAAATGTTTTTTTTCTGACACTTGCTGAGTCCAGCAAAGATGTGAGTTCTACTGAGCAATAAGTCAACTTCCTGTCCCCAACAAATTCCTCTTATGCCTCATCAACATATCAGAACAGAAGAGATGATCCTAAGATAGCATCTAGCATCTGGCCATTACATAAAGTCTCACTTGCATTTTACAAATTGAGTAGTGCTACATTTGAAAACTATCTGACTCTTCAGTTACAAAGCAAAAAGGAATTATCTAGAATAATTCTTATCCCTTCTTGATCACATTAATACTTTCCTGGGAAGCCAACGATAAAATTGTATTCATTTATTTTTCATTTCATTTCATTTTGGGGGTACTAAAATTCAACCCTTGCCTTGTGCAAGCACTCTACCACTGAGGTACATTCTCACTTCTTTTTATATTGTTCTGAAATGTATTTTTTATGGCCGGGCGTGGTGGCTCAAGCCTCTAATCCCAGCACTTAGGGAGGCTGTGACAGGAGAATCACGAGTTCAAAGCCAGCCTCAGCAAGGGCGAGGCACTAGGCAACTCAGTGAGACCCTATCTCTACATAAGACACAAAATAGGGCTGGGGATGTGGCTCAGTGGTCAAGTGCCCCTGAGTTCAATCCCTGGTACCAAAAAAAAAATGTATTTTTTATGGGTCTTATCCATTGTGTTGGTTCGAAAATTACTTCTTTTGAATTTCTTTCACATTTACCACCTTTTTATTTTAAGCCAATAGTGACCAAAATATCATTCAGTTATTAGTGCCCTGTTTGGATATAAAAAAACAATCATCTGTTTTCATTATGTAAGACAGAAAACCTTGGGGGAAAGATTCATATACAGTGTTAGAAGTGATGATGAAAGTTTGTTGGCATAACTTAGGGAAAGTGAGTTCCCCTGTGAATTCACTAAGGGGTGGGCCTGGGAATTCTGCCAAAGCATCCTCTGGGGGAAAAGTAAAGTCTGTAGGAGGTCAGCTTTTCAGCAGCTGAAGTGACATGGTAGAATAATTTAAGATCAATGTGAAGAGTTATCTGGAGTCTCTTTTTTGTTGTTGTTTTTTGTCTTTCTTTTTTGTGGCACTGGGGGTTGAACTGAGGACCTTGTGTGTGATAGGCAAACGCTCTAGCATGAAGCTATATCCCCAGCCTCTTGTTTCTTCTTATAACATTTATAATCTTATCATTAGAACTCTGCCATCAAGCCTCATCTAAATTTAATTATTTCTAAAGCAATAGGCTCCATTCTCAGAATAGCATCACATTGGGGTCAGGGCTTTAACCTGAATTGTACGGTCACATAACTCAGTCTGTAACAACAATTCTCTCTCTAATGTGTGCACATTTGTGGTCACCATCTAAGATACCATCTCCTACTACTAGGTTGATTAGATCAGTAATTTTGATTTATTCCTGTATTTATAAATTACTGAATTGGGGGTAGAAGTATAGGTCAGTTTTAGAGGCTGTGCTTACCATGTATGAGGCCCTGGGTTTGATCCCCAGCAGCTCTAGATAAATAAATAAACTCTCTAATGGGAAGATAGATTCTATGATGGAAATACTATGGTTTTACAAAATTATTTTATATTTTTTCTTACTGATGAATGAATCCAGGAGTGCTCTAAATTTAAGCTATATACCAAAGTTTGTTTGTTAGGTAAACACGGCAAAATAAAATTCTGGTTTATTGTTGGACAGCAATGACTCACACATACATCCAACAGTCCAACAAATAAAAAAAGCTTCAACTTCATAGACAAAAAACAAACACACACACACAAAAGCTGACTTTTAATCTTTTACTTTTTTAACCATCTCATACAAAGCAAGTACTTGTAGTACAGCTAAAGTACATACACACAAAAAAATTACTGGAAAACTTGGAAACACTTTTTGTTGCTGTTTTTGCTATTTTTTAACAAGTTTTTTTTCCTTTTTCTTCTTTGACATTATAAGGAACATGGTCACAGAACAAGTAAGCTGAGAAGCAGGAGAAAGAACCACTCCAAGGATAGTTTGGTCATTCAAGATCAGTAAAAATGGCTGACTCCTACCAATCCGTATAAAAATATAAAATGTAAATAAGAATGCAAATTTTCCTTTCTTAAAGTACTTTTAAGGGGGAAAATATAAGCAGGGCCTTGGAGGTTTTGGCTCTTGTTTTCCCTCCCGTTGCAAACTCACGTTGTTTTCTGCGGGATGGTGGAGAGCCTATGTCATCTGCAGGTGGCACTGGTGAGCCGGCAGGCTTCTGTCCTCCAGGTGACCACGATTAGATGATTAGATTCCCAGACAGGAAGTAGAGAGTGAAGAAGTTTCCTTTTTTTTTTTTTTTTTTTTAAGTTTGAGTTCTCCTTTTCTGCTGTCTAGTCATCCTCATCAGTCTTCTGCTTCTTGGTATCAATATCGTTCTCCTCGTCATCTGCAGCTGCCACTGTGCCCTGGCTGCCTCGTCTTCATCTCCACCCTCTTCCTCACCGCCCTCCTCCTCTTCTTCGGCTGCCTCACTGAGCCTCCAGCTGCCCATCTTCCTCATTAGCATTCCCTTTAGCAGGGCTTCTCTTCCTTTCTCTGCCTCTTCCATGACTTCCTTCTCCTCCTTTAAGTCCTTGGTGGTGATCTCCAAGCCAGTGACCATGGCTGCCTCGGGCATGGTGAGGCAAGGGGGTGATCCCATACAGTGGCGTAAAAAGACTAAAGTTCAGGGGCTGGGATTATGGCGCAGTGGTACCGTGCTTGCCTAGCACGCGGGAAGCATTGGGTTCGATCCTCAGCACCACATAAAAATAAAATAAAGATATCCGGTCCACCTACAACTAAAATAAATAAATAAATATTTTTTTAAAAAAAAAGACTAGAGTTCAGGGACTCTCGCCATAAAGCTGCTGGAATCCACGGCGCTGGAGGAGGCCCACAATGGATGCAGCTGTGGCTACCATGGAGCTGGACCTGGGAACAAGCCAATGATGGCTTTCCTCCTCGTAATGAATATCTCATTTCTGGTAAGCAGAATTATTCCTAATGCCACACTTTGCTTTCCTATTCACAGTCAAAAGACAATAACAAAAGGGTTTGATGATGGTTATTTAATTATTTGGGAGGAAAGAGGACCTGTAAAGACTTAAAGATATAATTGGGATAAAGATAAGATCTTTATTTATTTTTATTTTTTATTTTTTTAGCGCTAGGAGCTGAACTCAGGGCTTAATGCATGTTCGGCAAGAACTCTACGCCTGAGCTAAATCCCACACCCAAGATACAGGAGTCTGACTCAGTTTACCCTCAAAATCAAATGATAAGATATATGGGTAAAGAAGTAAAAGTAGGTGAAGGCACATTTTGTTCCTGATGCATGGCAGTCAAAAGAAGAGACCAAGCTGGGCACGGTGCGGCAAGCCTGTAATCCCAGCACTTTGGGAGGCTGAAGCAGGAGAATTGCGAGTTCAAAGCCAGCCTCAGCAATGGCGAGGTGCTAAGCAATTCAGTGAGACCCTGTCTCTACATAAAACACAAAATAGAGCTGGGGGATGTGGCTCAGTGGTCAAGTGCCCCTGAGTTCAATCCCTGGTGCCAGAAAAAAAAAAAGAAGAGACCATTTTATTTTTTAAAATTTTTTATTTTTTAATTTGTTCTAATTAGTTATACATGACAGTAGAATGCATTTTGACACATTATACACAAGTGGAGCAAAACTTCTTCCTCTGGCTGAACCTGGTGCACAGTCACACCAGTTGTGTAATCATACATGTGTATGGGGTGATAATGTCCATTTCATTCCACTGTCCTTCCCATCCTTATACCCTCTCCCTTCCCCTCTCTCCCCTCTGCACAATCCAAAGTCCTTTCATTTTTTCCCTTTATTATGGGTCAGCATCTGCATATCAGAGAAAACACGTGGCCTTTGGTTTTTTGGGTTTGGCTTATTTCACATAGCATGATATTCTCCAGCTCCATTCATTTACCTGCAAATGCCATCATTTCATTCTTCTTTAAGGCTGAGTAATATTCTATTGTATATATGTACCACATTTTCTTTATCCATTCATCTGTTGAAGGGTATCTAGTTTGGTTTCATAGTTTAGCTATTGGGAATTGAGCTGCTATAAACATTGATGTGGCTGCATCACTGTAGTGTGCTGATTTTAAGTCCTTTGAGTATAAACCAAGGAGTAGGATAGCTGGGTCAAATGGTGGTTCCATTCCAAGTTTTCTGAGGAATCTCCATACTGCTTTCCAGAGTAGTTGCATCAATTTGCAGTCCTACCAGCAATGTATAAGTGTACCTTTTTCCCCACATCCTCTCCGACACTTATTGTTGCTGATATTCTTGATAATTGCCATTCAGACTGTTTTTCAATACTGAGGATGGGAGCTAGGGATGTTCTGGCAATGAGCTACATCCCTAGTCCTTATCATAATTGAATATTAAAACAGGGTCTTGCTAAGTTGCCAAAATAGCCTCAGAGTTTTCATCCTTCTGCTTCAGTTTCCCAAGTATCTGGGATTACAGGTATGCATGACTACACCTAGCAACACTAAGATTGTCATGCAATCTTAGAGTAGTTTTGATTTGCATTTCCCTAATTGCTAGAGACAATGAACTTTTTTCATTTGTTTTAAATAAAAAATGTCTTGAGGTTGTGGTAGAGAACTTGTCTAGAACCTGTGAGGCCATGAGTTCTATCCCCAGCACTTGGAGGAGGGTGAGGACTAATTCTTCCATCTCTTTCCCAGTGACTCATAATAATTCTGTTTAGGACAACACTGGCAAGATGCTGTCCAAGTTGTAAGAGTATCAAAAATATCAAAGTCTGTTCTGTGGAAAGGAGGTATAGGTTGAGTTTCGCAAAGAAGGAACAAGACTTCCTTTGCTATTAATCCAATTCCTGGTCAGATATTTTATATCTTTGGTACTAAAACATTGGAGTCCCGGGCTAGTTTATGCTCTTGGTCTCTTCAAATATCTACTTGAATACACAAGTAGATAGTGTATGCATAGGTATGTATCTGTAGTTCTGGATATCAAACCCAGAGACACTCTACCACTGAGTGACACCCCAGCACTTTTTATTTTTTTAATTTGAGAAAAGCCTCACTAAACTGCCCAGGCTGGCCACAAACTTGCAATTCTCCTGCCTTAGCCTCTCAGGTAACTGGACTTACAGGCGTGCTTCTATTTGACCATCTTAAATACACATCTCAAAATTTAAGTGTTGCTAGGTGTAGTCATGCATACCTGTAATCCCAGATACTTGGGAAACTGAAGCAGAAGGAAGACAACTCTGAGGCTTTTTTGGCAACTTAGCAAGACCCTGTTTTAATATTCAATTATGAAAAGGACTAGGGATGTAGCTCATTGCCAGAACATCCCTAGCTCCCATCCTCAGTATTGAAAATCAGAAAATGACAACATCAAACTAGTCCCTGGTTTTTATCTCAAACTCTCTCTTCCTCTTGCCCCCTCATTGCTAAAGCCTAAAGCATGAAAATCAGTCTTCACAGTTGCTTTTTACTCATCACTATGTTTAGTGGCAAACAAAATACTTCTCCATATAAAATTTCTAATTAAGTGAGATTTAAATATAAACAGGATTCAGAGAGAATAAAATTATCACTGGGTGTGGCCCCACATACATGTAGTCCCAGCTTCTTGGGAAACTAAAGCAGGATGAGCCCTTGAGCCCAGGAGTTGGAGGCCAGCCTAGGCAGCACAGCCAACCCTGCCCTAGAAACAAACAAACAAACAGAAAAGGAAAACTATTAGTTATACTAATGGCAAATCTGTATTGCAAAATTGGGCTTAGAGTAAGGACAGAATGTTGCTGCCTAGACTGGGCCAATCATCCCCTAGGGGGATAATTGGTCAGTTTGTCCAGGATCAGGGCCTGCCTCTGCTTAGTACAGAAGGCAAAGACAGATGAGTCACACTTGAGAAACGTCTCAGTGGCCTTATCCTCCTAGGAAAGAAACGTTAATGTAAAGGAAGTCAGATTTTTATTTCAGGAATGACAGCAGGAGATGTAGCTCAGTGGCAGAGCACTTGCTTAGCACTCACAAGACTTTGAGTTTGACAACCAGGACCATAAAAAATAAAAATTAAATTAAAAAAAAGCAGTGAATACTTGAGTCTCCAACTATAGAGAAAAACCTGTGAAAGGTGATGCAACAAGAGATTATTCATCAATTCCAAGAAATGACAAAAACAGACTAATGTAAAAAAAAAAAAGTGAGGGGGGAGGGTAAGACCTCTGGGTGAATTGGCTCACACACACCTGTGATCCCAGAGACTAGAGATGAGGCAGGAGGATCTCCAGTTTGAGTTCAGCCTGGACAATTTAGTATGACCCTGTCTCAAAATAAAAAATAAAAAAAGACTGAGGCTATAGCTCAGGTGTGAAGTGCCCCTGGATTAGGTCATAGACATGCTCTATCACATATGGAAAGAGATGGTATCATTTATGGAAGGAGATTGTACATCCTTTTACCTAATTTTCTGGCTCTTTCTTTCTCTCTCCCCATCATCACAGTTCAGCATGGATATTGAAAATCTGCACACATGTTTGTGACAAAGTGAAGCTGAGGACAGCCACAGGAAGCTCAGGGATGTGTGTGGACTTTGCAATCCTTTGCCCAAAGGTCTTCCAGAATGAAGGCCTGTCCACACAGCTGCTAGCTGAAGGGCTTCTCACCCTATGATTTCTCTGGGAGCCCGGGAGGCTGGAACATTACCTCAAGGTCTGGTTCCATTGGAAGCACTCAAAAACCTGGTCTCTGTGTGCACTGTTTGGCAAGTGGCCAGCTAGCTGTGGCAGCTCAGCATCTTCCTGCAACATGCCACAGATAGACCCATGATCCTCAGCCTGGTGAGGTACTTGCACTTCTCCCTGGGGACTTGCCCCTGTCTGTAGGACTTCCCACACATCTCACCATGGAGAGCCACACATCTCACCATGGAGAGCTTGTCCATTTTCCTCCCCAAAGCAGCTCTGTGAAGGTATGTGTTAGCTGCGGTCAGAAGGAAGCTTTTCCTGAAGCCAGCCATGTTCGGGGATCTTCCCTACAGGTGGACTTTCTTGTGAGCCTAGGCCAGCCAATCACAGCATCCCTCTCATCAACAGGCTTTCTTGCAAGAATAAGGAAGAAGTGAGATGCGGAAATGGCTACTTGATGTTTTATTTGCCAAACTACTGTACATTTGTCTATAGTAATTAAGCTAAGAGTATTATTCTGGGTAATGGCAAATAATGCTTTTTCATTGGCTTTCTCTAGATTGAATCTTTGCTATTTGCTGAGTTATTGGATGTGTCAGTGCCCATATTCTTTTCTCACATCCTGATCTGTCTCTTGTGTTGGGAGGGAGTAGCCACACTGAGAGCTGCTTCTGACCGCAGCTCCAGGTTTTGCTATTACAGTTTTTAAAATTTCTCTACTCTTCCCTCCTCTTTTTTTTTTTTTTTTTTTTTTTTTGAGAGGGAGGTTTGAAGTAGCATGTTATTTCTTCTTGTCCCCTGATTTGCATGACATCCAAGTCCAACACAAAGGAAGGATTCAGAATACATCCAACTCTGGAAGGAATGCAAATGCCAGAATTAAGAGGATCACCCTCTTTAGTCATGTGTAGTGGTACATGCCTGCAATCCCAGCAACTTGGGAGGCTGAAAAAGGAAAATTTCAAATTCAAGGTCATCCCAGGAAACTTTGAAAGACCCTATGTTAAAATAAAAATAAAAAGACTGGGAGTGTAGCAAATTGGTCCAGTGTTCCTGGGTTCAGTCCTCAATGCCAAAATTTAAAAAGAAAAACAAACAAACAAACAAACAAAAAACACCCAGTTTGTCATTGTTAGTTCTTTGAGAAGTGAAGAGGAAAAAAAAATTTTTTTTTTTGGTACTGGGGATTGAACTCAGGGGCACTCGACCACCGAGCCACATCCCCAGCCCTATTTTGTGTTTTATGTAGAGACAGGGTCTCACTGAGTTGCTTAGCGCCTCGCCATTGCTGAGGCTGGCTTTGAACTCGCGATTCTCCTGTCTCAGCCTCCCTAAGTGCTGGGATTACAGGCTTGAGCCACTGCGCCCTGCTGAAGAAGAAAATTTTTGATAGTACTATAAAACATTTTCTTGTTCCCCCAGTGCTGGTTATTGAACCCAGGACCTCAGCATGCTGCACTAGTGTTCTACACTAAGCAAAGTCCCCAGCCCACTGTAAAAGTTTGTGTTTGTAGTCCTGGACATTGAACCCAGGGCTTCACACATTGTCCCTGGGAATTCTTTTTTTTTTTTTTTAATATTTTTATTAGTTGATTATTGTTCGTGCCTCCTGGGTCTCCTCGACAAGCAGGGGTCCTGAGAGACAAAAAGGAGTCTCTGGGGAAGACAAAATGGGGTCTCACAGGAGGAGGTTAAGGGTGACAGTCTGCGAAATCACTCCACCCAGACTCTGAGGGTATGTAAGTCTGCTCTGCCCAGAGCAAGAAGCAGAACTCTTTTAATCCAGGAAGTACAGACTTATATAGAATCCTCGGACCAATCACGGCTCTGAGGTCACAACCAATAAGGAAAATGGGAAAAGAGGAAAGGGAGAAGCCGAAAGTATAGGGAGTACTCCTACAGTTGATGGACTTTTATTTTTTTATTTGTTTATATGTGGTGCTGAGAATCGAACCCAGTGCCTCACACATGCTAGGCAAGCGCTCTACCACTGAGCCCCAGCCCCAGCCCTGTCCCTGGGAATTCTCAACTGCTCTATTGCATGTAATGATTTCTGATCCCTCGGCAAAATGCAGTGAAGTTGTCCTAAGTAAATACCAGAATTACATGATAGCAATTATCTTCTCTGTAGTAAACTGCTAATCCGGGACCCACAGAAACCACTACTTTGGGAGGACTCTGGTGATCATTACTGCCCTCTAGAGACTACTGTGGAAAAAGACATGCCCCTGCTGTCCTGGTTCCTGCTCTCCCCACCTAAGGCAGCCTTGCTTGCTCCTCTTGTCTGTGTGCTTGTCTCACCTCATCTCAGGTACAACCACTACCTCAGTGCATCGTGGGCGGAGTAAACAGTGAATGCAGATAAGCATTTTGAATTACTAATAGCAATTAACATTACTATTAGTTTTCTCAGCCTTTGTACTTATTCCCTCTTAAAACAACAACAACAAAAACTATGCAGGTTCCTTGCTTTTTTCCCTAAAATTGTGACAAGCACACATTTTCCCAGGTCTTTTTTAAAATTTTGAGACAGGGTCTCCCTAAGTTTAGGGCCTTGCTAAATTGCAGGGGTTAGCCTTGAGCTTTTGATTCTTCTGTCTCAGCCTCCAAGCTGCTGGGATTACAGGCATGCACTATCTTGCCTAGCTTTCCTTTTCTCCTTTTAAGAGGTGTTTTATAGAAATAAATGGTTTTATAATTTTTTTGTGGTCCTGGATATTGAACTCTGGGGTGCTCTACAACTGAGCTACATCCCTAGACATTTTTACTTTTTATTTAGAGACAGGGTGTCACTAATTTGCCGAGGCTGGCCACAAATCATCAAATCTCCTGCTTTTACATCCCTAGTTGCTGGGGTTACAGATATGATTCACTGAGCTGGGCTTTCTATCATGGGATTAAAAATAGTAATACTTCCCTTCCTTGCACAAGATTATTTAACCCCCATCTGGCTGTGTTCCCAGTCATCAGGGTCATGCATTTAACCCATCAGGATCTTCCCTATGTTTGTGTTTATACCACAAGGGGCCTCCCCAGACAGCTCCGGAGGGAATTGTTCTCAGGGATTTTGCAAAGCCTTGTCATAGGTTCAAAGGAACAGCTGTCCAGATGATGCTCATCCAGTTCCCACCTCTCCCAAGGGAACACTTGGAGTGATAGGGCTCTTATCAGTAGATGTACTGTTCCCCATTTGAAGAAACAGAATGCACAATGTAAACACAAATTTTGACATTTTAAGATTGCTAGTTTGCTGCCTCTCTCCCCAAGAAAAAGGATGAAAGCAAAGCTTCCCTGTGAATAGTATGCTGTAAGTCCATTTTTTTCTGATGATTTCTTTCAAAAGAATGTTCCTAAGTTCTTATGCACATGAGCTGTTCGCCGGTACCAAAGGAAAAGAAAAAATTAGTTTTGCTTTGCCATATTTTTCCTGTGTCTGTAGTCTTATACCTTTCTTCCTATGGATTAAAATGTCTCATGCAAGTGGGGCTCAGTGGCTCTAGTTGGTAATGCTGGAGTACTCAGGGAGTATACTGAGGCAAAAGGATTACCAGTTTGAGGCCAGCCTCCCTAAGTCTCAAATAAAATGGTTGTAGATGTAGCTCAGTGGTAGAGCATTTGCCTAGTGTGAGTGAGGCCCTCAGTTTGATTTCCAGTACTGTTATAATAATAATCATAACAATTAAAAAAATTCAGTGCATCATCTAATTTATTACTTGATAAAGTGCAATTTATTACTGACTCTTGTGGTCTCGGTTCTCCACAAATAGTAGAATTAACTAGTAATTTTGGAAATTGTTACTTTAAGCATTTTAAATTAGGTATTTCCTTTTCCTGAATAACATTCTATGAGCTCTGCTAGCTACAGTTCTGGTTTGCTCAATTTAGCCTTGAGAATTGGTCTGCCTCCTCTCCTCCCTCTTCTTATCTACCTTTTGTCTGTTTTCCTCTTCACCAGAAGAAAGGACCCAAATTCAAATCTATTAATTTTGTTTTCCATTACAAGCCATGTATCAGGGAGAACATACTGGAGGTGGAAGAAAATGAGATTTGTATATAACTGAAAACCCATTTTCCTACTCATGTGTCAATATAATGCCAATGACTTAAGTGTGATCACTTCCTACAATTAGTCTTGTCTTCTTCTTAGGCACATACTTACTTTGGTTTGATCCTAAGTTGGGTCAACTCGATCATCACATATTCTAATTACATGTCAGCATAGCTAATAACCTTTCTAGAAAATGAACCCAGACTCAGATGCTAAGGCAGCCTAGAGCACCTTAGCAGGTGATGCTGGATCCTGAGAGCTGAGGTCAGGAAAGATTGACTACTAAATGCACCAAATAGTCCACACAACTCAGATGAGCAAAGCTCCCTCCTCACCACCTCTATTCTGCCCCAGTCTTCTTACCCCTTCCTTTTCTTCCTGGACACTTACTCTGTATTTTCACCTACTTTTACCATTTGTCTATTGAACTATTACCAGAGTACAAGCTTCGATAAATTAATGTCTCTCTCTTTTTTTTTTCCTTTGTGCTGAAGGTTGTCCACGGTTTCTCACACATGATAGGCAAGTAATGAACTATATCCCCAATCATTTCTTATTTTTATTTAAACATAGGTTCTCACTAAGTTTGCTGGCTGGTCTCAGCATTATGATCCTCCTGCCTTACCTACCTGGGTCATTAGCATTAGAGATATGTACCACTGTGCCAGGCAAAGAAATAATTATGTATGTATTTTTATTTCAAATGTCCAGCATGTGAAACAATGCAGGCATACAATAAGTGCTCAAAAAACAAATGCATGCTGGGCGCGTTGGTCCATGCCTGTAATCCCAGTGGCTCGGGAGACTGAGACAGGAGGATCATGAGTTCAAAGCCAGCCTCAGCAATGGCAAGGTGCCAAGCAATTCAGTGAGACACTGTCTGTAAGTCGAATACAAAAAATAGGGCTGGAGATGTGGCTCAGTGGTCGAGTGTCCCTGAGTTCAATCCCCGGTAGCCTCTCCCCCTCCAAAAAAAAACAATTGCATGTAGTTGAGCTCAGTTATAGAGTACTTGTGCTTAGCATGAGCAAGCCATGCGTTCAGTCCCCAGCACTGCTAAACAAAGCAAATGGAACCAAAAAAACCATTTACATAAATGAATGACTAGACCCTGTATCTAGCTCCTGGGAAGTATTCAATAAATGCCATCCATTGTTATTTCTCACATTAAATCATATAGTTTCTGTGGATGCAACTGTGCTGTGGCTTCTTCTTTATCCAGGATGAACGCCTCATGTTTACCTTAGTCTCTGCTGTTCCCCAACTGTTCTCAATCAGTTATCAAACCTGATCTTACGGTGCAGGTGCAACTGGCTCCTACCTGCTGCTGCCACCCCAGCTGGGGTTCTCTCTTCGTGCTCATCTCTGTCTAAGCCCATCACTTCCCTTCAGTCCATCCTCACCCTCCACAGTACATCTCAGAAACAAGAGGGGGGCACACCAAAGGTCCTTAGGGGACAGAAATGAAAACAGTCTGTAGATTAATGGGCTTGTGAACCTTGGAGCAAGGGTCTCTTATTCATTGCTTTATGTGTCTCAATTCCTGCCTGCAGTCTTTTATTCTTTTCTTTTGAGGTGCTGGGGATGGGACCCAGGGCTTTGCACAGGCTAGGCAAGCACTCCACCACTGAGCCACATCCCAGACCCTCACCACCGTCTTCATGGTAATACATGTTGTTGGATATGACATTGCCTCTCTACGAGGACCTTCCCAGTGCTCACTTCTACTTAAGTGACAAATCACCACCTAGACTCCAGTTCCCTTTCACTTAATTTCCACTGCTCCCTTCAAATCTTCTAGCCAAACTCAACAATTCACTGCATGCTTTATTCATCCTAGGCTTCCCGTCTTCAGGCTTTTGCTGAAGCTACAGACATTCCCTTTTCCCACTGCCCAAGGAATTACACACTACCCTTCCTTCTAGCTCCAGTTCAGCCTCACAGCCATGAAGTTTTTCCTGATTCCCTGTAGGACAAAGGGTCCCCACTTCTTCCAGCTCCCTTGATCTGACCTGTGCCTCACTTCTTTGCTGAAAGTCTTTCCATCTTATTTCAGTATCATGAACCTGTCCCTCTTCCCTCCAGCCACCAGATCAGAACATCAGCAGCCAGGGCTGATTCACCGGAGTCAAGGAGTCCAGAACCTCTATTTTGTTCCTTGCTTTGAAGGCATGTCAGATATGTAATCCACAAGCCAGTTTTCTCTCAGAGCACTGGTGAGGTCAGTGAACTGCAAAGTTACCATTTTTCTTTTCTTTTGTTGTTGTTTTTTTCTCTCTCTCTTTTTCCTTTTTTTATTGCTATGGATTGAACCCAAGGGTGACATACTACTGAATCACATCTCCAGTCTACCTTTTTTAAAATTTTGTCATTTGTATTAGAGCAATAGAGTTGTACATAGTAGTTGGTTCATTCTGACAGAATGACACATGCATGGAATTTGATTGGCTATTTTTCAGTGCCTGTTCCCCCATTCCCTCCCCTCCCCCTTCTCCCTATTCTCCTTCCTCTACTCTATTCATCTTCCTCTCAAACATTTATTTTGATTGTTGCTTTCTACATCTACATGAAGGTGAAATTCCTGGAGTTACATTTATATAGGCACATAAGGTGATTTTGGTAAATCATTCCATGTTCCTTCCCTTTCCTTATCTCTAGATACCCTTCAATTTCACTGATCTTCCCTAAAGCTTTATGCTGTCTAATCCCGCCCCCTTAATTTACTGTAGCTGCCACATATGAGAGAAATGACCCTTGACTTCTTGAGTCTGGCTTATTTCACTTAGCATGATATTCTCCTTTTCCATCCATTTATGGACAAAAGCCATAATTTCATTCTTCTTTATGGCTCAGTAAAACTGTTTTATATGTATTTCCCTGATAAACAAAGGGGGAGGATAAGGTGCTCCTTCCTGGAAGAGACAGTTAGTTTGCAAGTCCACACGCTTTCCGCCAAGCTCTGCTCAGGAGGCAGGCCAGCAGAAAGATCATCAGGAACTGTGCTATTCACTTAACCCCTGACTTCTGTTCCTTCTTGGAATGTAGTACTTTGAAGCTGCACAGCTCCTACTTTATCCTTATATTCACTTTTAGGAAATACTGTCACAGGGATCCCATGGTGCCCAAAGTACTTCAGCAGAATGATGGTACTTTTTCCCCACAAAAAGTAGAGTTACTACTGCACCCTATGTATGTTCATGGTCTCTTTTTGCACTTCTTTTGCACAGTTGAAATTCAGATTCTCTGAATCACATGCCTCTTCTGTTTGATTCAACAGCACACACAATATAGTATCTATTAAATACATCAGTAGCAAGCATACTTGTCTTATTCTGCTTTCATACTATGAAAGCAAAAGTACAAAATTCCTAAACAAAAATTATTCTTTTGTAAAAATTTTCAGGGCAGGGAAGTTGGTACCCATAATATAAGCTACATGGAAGGCTGAGGCAGGAGGAATGCAAGTTCAAGGCTATCATGGGGAACATAGCAAGAGCCCTTGTCAAAATAAAACTACAGGAAAGGGATAGGAGTATAGGATAAGGTGGCACCCACCTGTAATCAGACTCAGGGGAGCTGTGGCAAGAGAACGGCAAGTTCAAGGCCAGTTTGGGCAACTAAGGACAACTTGCCTCAAAATTAAGAAATCTATACATATATAAACACATATAAGGATGGGGATGTAGCTAAGCAGTATAATGTCCCTGTGTTCATTTTCTACTGAAAGAGAGAGACAGAGAGAGACACAGACAGAAAAGGAATGAAACAAAATGGATACAGCTCAGTGTCAGAAACTTTAGCATGCAAGCATGAGGCCCTAGGTTCAACTGCCAGTACTGAAAAAATAGATTAATTAATTAAAGATAGAACAACCTACATAGCACCTGAAAAGGCTCACATCTCCTCAAAACATCATACTTCAGTATCAATTTTAAATGGCTTTTGTTTTCCACATAGAAAATAATTGCTGTGTCTTGATGGGAAGGCAAGGAATTAAAAGCAAAATATGCGAAAAAGTCATTTCCAAACAGGTGAGACAGCATCCTTGCATGCTATTGTAGGCAACACAACACAACAAAACATACAGTCATTCTGCTGAGCCATGAAAGGGATTCTCTGCATGACCTATCTTCTGGATAGATCATGGGGAACTGGAGAAGAGCTTCCCTCAAGGAGCAATGACAGGACATACATGTCCTCAGGGATGTGATCCCACAGGACCTGCACTCAGAACCAAGAGTTGGTTGCCCACTGGTGACACAGGTGCCAGGGCCGTGGGCAATAACAGCTTCTCCTGTGCTCCTCAGACCCCTGGGCTGCACAAAGTGATACTGGGCAAGGTACAAGTTCCACCATTCCAGAGGGAGGTAACTGCCTGCTCTGCCACCCAGATGTGCCTCTTCTCAGCCACCAGCTCTGGATCCCACATTCAAATCACCTGCCTTATGTGATTGCACACCATCTGCAAATCACCTCCTCATTCCTGTGACATCCAGTGTCCTGAGTGCTGGCACCTGCCTCTAGGGCACTATGAAGTATGTTATGTTCTTGTAGGCCACATGTCAGAGTGATCTCTAATGGGGCACCCTCACTTCCTAGGCATCTAAACAGAGCTGCACTATACCAGGAGAGGGCCCCACCCACAGCAGCACTCCTTGAGTGAGGTAGACAGCACCCAGGGCTCTGAGTCTGACAAGTTCCAGGGTTTTTGAATGGTGGCTATCCAAGGCCTAGTTCTAAAGAGGGTCCCTTGTACATGGTGACTTCAGTGGTTTTGTTTCCAGGACATTACCAAGATCAAATGTGTGCAAATTCTTTAGACTAGGGCTTCAACACTTAGAGTCTGCCCTCAAACTCTGTGGAAACCTGTAGCAGTCCATCAGTAGATCCACGCAGATGGGCCTGATGGCACACACCTGTCACTTTAGAATCTTGAAGGACTGAGGCAGGAGGATGTCAAGTTCAAAGCCAGTCTTGGCAAATTGGTGAGATCCTCTCAAAATAAACAAACAAAAATTGTTGTGGAAGAATCTCAGTGGTAAAGCACCCTGGGTTTATTCCACACTACTGGGGGAAAAAAAAGGAAAATTCAGTTTTCAAAAAGACAACCATGATGGTTTAAATGCCTTGAAAAGAAGATAATGTCTCCCCTGATCATGACCTCCTGTGCTTTTCAAATTCTATATTGTGTCTTTGCATGGTTTCAGTAGTGTGTGCACACAACCTTAGACCCATCACATTTTGGATTCATACCACCAAGGCAGGGGCCTGTGGTCCCACAACACAGATGAGAACAGGAGGCCTATGTGAGACCCAACTTCCAAAGACACCTGTTGTGTCTGATTCTAGGTCCCACGTCCATGGTCATCAGGGAATTGCCCCAGGGAAGGCAGCACCCACTGGTGGGTTGAAATTTCCCTCCCTTTAGGCAGTCACCTCTGCCCCATACACAGGGGCCTCTATCTCACCTCCTCCAGGATGACCTGTGTGCCCTTCCCCACAGGACCCATGTGCTCTCCTGGGGGCTCTATCTACAGCCCCACAGTGCTGGGGGTGGCACAGCCTGGTGAATGGATTGAGCATGCAACTTTATATCACTCAACATCAAATTTTATTCCTTAAAAACTTACAATCATCCTCTATCATACAATAACATAATACTACTAAAAGCAAAATTAGACGATTTCACAGGGGAGGGGAAAGGGCCATGGTGGGGGATCTGGCACTGTGGAATAGGAGCTTACAATGTGAGAGGTGCCATAAGGGACATTTGCTCCTGGGAAGTGAAAAAACATTCCAACAGAGGTGGAGTGGGTGTGGCCTTGAGATCCTCTTTACCTGGAGCCTCTGGCATATTGCTGCATGCAATCGATCTTGTTGCCAGGAGAGGTGGCTGCAGAAGACACCCCCAACATGACTGCCTTTCCCTGGGCTTTTCCCAATTCCCAGAACCCTCCCTCTGAGAATAGCCCTTTCCCTATCCCCGCAACAGAATGTCTTCCCAGAGTAGGGTTCACCAGCTCCAAACTGTCAGGCTTGTGTGGCTGAGACCACAGGCCAGTTGCCAGAGGGACAAGCATGGTTTCTTTGGCAAACACATTCAGAGATCCATCCCAGGCCCCCTCATCACAAGCCTCAGACTCACTGGGATCCGTGTTCTCAAGGTGTGTCAGGAGGCTCTGGACATGGGAGGACACCTCTGACACATGATGAGCAGCAGGAAACTCCTGAGAATATTCGCTTTGTCCAGTGACCCCACAAAATCTTGTGGGTAGAGGTGTAGCAACATTTCAATGATGGAACATAAGATGCTTGGAGTTTGGAGTGGGACAGGGAACAAATGAGAGGCCGGGCCTCTCCTTTAGCTAGAACCTCTCAAGGCCCCCTGCATGATGGAATTCCCGAAGAGTGACCAAGCAGGTCACATGCAGCAAGGCAAGGGGGGCAATCTTGTGAGGCACATGTGTGCATAAGGGGCTCCCCACACCCACTGTCTCGTCTCTATACAGAAAGAGGAGGCAATCGTGGCTGGGATTGGTTGTATTGGGGACGGACCCTCACAGGGCCTGGCTCTAAGGCTCCAGCCACTCCTCTGTTCCTTGGATACCCAGAATTCCACCACAGCTCTCTATGTTCATTCTGCAGGGAAGCACCAGACCTCAGTCTTCTGCTGGAAATCAGGGTGGCACCTGGGATTTTGCCCAGCTATCCTAAACAAAGGTTCCCCCAGGTAACCCCCATGGAGTCAGGGAGCCCCCCTCTTGGCCCAAAACCCACTCACTTCTGTCCTTGAAGTTATGCCCCCACAAGTTCTGGCTGGAGATTTTCTTTCTTAGAGAAGGAAAGGAGGGTATCACCTGTAACATTCTGTGCCCCTCTTCTGCCTAGATGCCTGGAGGGCTTGACCTTCCTGATTAAAAAGTGAAGCTCAGGAGGCCTGGGAGATTTGTCTGCGCTGCTTCCTAAATGAGAGGCCACATGCCTGCCAATGGCAGGTGCTTCACATACATTGGAGCCATGTGTGTGGAACCCATCCACCCCTGCCTAGCCATCTCAGGGCCAGAGCCCCCTCCGTCTACCACAGGGGTTTCTGCTATGGCTCCATGAAGGTCAGGGACCCTCCCAGATGTAACCCACATACCCCTTCCCAAATGTGAAAACTACTTCCTGAGGCCTCCGACCACTTTGGCTTGAGGCAGAAAACTTCCTCACAGGGCTGGGACGGGCCCACAGGGGAAGTCCAGAGTCCTTGGCAAATTGTACCACAGGACCAAGCCTGAGGCAAACACTCCTAGGGCTCATCCTACTTGCTTTTTCAAAC
The DNA here is from genome assembly GCA_004024805.1 of Geosciurus inauris. Lineage (NCBI taxonomy): Eukaryota > Metazoa > Chordata > Mammalia > Rodentia > Sciuridae > Geosciurus > Geosciurus inauris. The sequence continues at coordinate 46,526 of PVHX01014339.1, forward strand.
ACCCCAGCAGGGTTGTCCTCTGAAAATCCTACTTTGCACAGAGCTAACTGAGGTTCAGAGTGAAGCCCAGCATCCCCCACACCAAGCCACGTGATGGCCATGTACTAGGGCTTGGAGTTGGTACACACCATTGATTCAGCAGCTCCAGCACCTTCTGGGTACTGGCCACATTTTGGTATTGACACAAAAACTCAAGGAGCCAGGAGGTGTTTCCCCTCTGCATGGCAGACACCAGGTCATTCTCGAGCTCCTGACAGACAAGTACTCTGAAGGTGACAGGACACATCCACATTCACTGATGCACAAAATATACAAGAAGCAAGGATGATGCGAACTGGCCAAGAGTTTGTCTAATAGCATGGTTATAACCACGTGAGTGGTTGTCTCTTCCTCCAAGCCTTTAGGGAAATGCTACCTTGCTGCTTTTAGGGTGACAGCAAGTCCCTTCATTTTTCTGTGTGTGTGCAGTTTCAGACAATCTCCTCCTATTCTTCCAACTAAAAGGAAACAAGGCCCCAGTAAGAGGAACAATGAAGCACATCCGAAGGCAATATTGATTCTGCTAAGGACACTGAGCAGAGTCAAGGAAGACAATTCAATTTGGAGGAATGGAAAGGAAATAGGCCACTCTTGGCAGGGCACTCACTAACCAAATGCATGTTTACAGAGCACCTTGTGCTCACTGTTCAATAAAACACAAGGAGCCCATATCTGTCCCTTCTCCTAAGGAACTTCAAGAATTAGCTGACCATACCAAGAGACTCAGGTCCATCTTCCTTGTGCACACAGAGCTAAGTGGCTACTCATTACATTGCCACTAAAGATGAGAGGCAGATGAGAGACCACTGGACTGGAAAGTCTTGAACATCAATACTCACATGCAAAATCACCCCTTTGGGAAGGCTCCCATGACAGGATTTGCTGGCTGCTTCTGTGTTCTTTTAAAGGTACTGGAGAATGGCAGGTGGGGAGGGGTCACCAGAATGAAAACCAGCAACTGACTGGTGATGGGCTTGATGCACCCTGAGGCGCCATTCAATATGAAAAAAAGGAAATGGCTCATGTTCTAAGCTGGTAGAAGTCAAAGGAATGGAAAATTCTTCCTTCTTTTGCCCTGCACCTATAGGCATTCATTTCATGGCCTTAGGTGATACCATTACCCATCCCACTAAGTTTCTTCAGGAAGGAGAAAGAGCCCCGGACCAAGCTTTGCATGCCGCATAGGACCATGCAGTAGACAGAAGTTTAGTCAGATTCCATGTCACTAAATACAACCCTGAAGCTAACAAGGGCAGATGGTGATATTTTGTCTTTTGGGGCTACTCCTGCAGAAGTTACTCAAAATTGTTCTGTTCTGATCTTAACTCTCCAAAACATATGAAAAAATTTGTAATTTTGAAGAAATTATAATCTGAAGATTCTTATCCCTAAGCTGTGGGCTTGGACTTCAGGTTCAGGTTCAGGTTTCCTAAATCTCAACCAAATTCCTGAGACATACCATGTTCTGGCTCCATTTCCAATTCTCTTGTCCAAGCTACAGTTGGACAGTCAGAAATGGAGGTATCTCAACTGAAATATTGAAAAGTCCACAGATTTCTCAGCTCACCCATAAGGGACACCTGAGTTTTTCTCTACTTGATTTCTTATGTCAGACAGGCTAATGCTCATAAAATGTGCCCACAGCTCTTTAACCAGTCCTGGCCAGATGCTGAAATCCATCCCATCCCAGACTTGGGTGAGCTGCCTGGCAGGATTTTGATGACTTTGTCTTCAATTTCAGAATCTGAATGTGTAGCAGAAGCCAGCAATCCACAAAGTGCACTCAGACAATGCCACTGTTGAGCACCTGTGCAGAGACTTGGATCATGGTTTTGACTGCCTTGAAGCTGTTGCTGCATTTGCCCTGTTGCTGCAGTTTTCTGTGAAAACTGCTGGACAATATTGCCCAAGAGCTATGATAATGCCCTGCCTGAGGATGTTCTGTGCAAGGGCACAGGACAAACTGCAGGAGACCTGACCTTGGTCTCAGACACCAGCTGCCTGGGATAGAGAATTCTGAGCATAACAAGACAACCACAATATCTTGCAAGTGTTGTGACCGTTAAGCCTGCCTGCTTTGCAGAAACTCTGGACAATGGGCTTCTTGGGTACAGCAGGATAATAGCAGGATGTTCCTAGCACTGCAACAGTAGGATAACTGTAAAAATATTTCTAGCTCTATAACTTTTTAGTGCACAAAGATGCCTCTTGATAACTCACAAGCACTGAAAAATTTCCAATTTCCAAGTTTTAATTTCCTGATTATGAGACCCTATACAATTAACATGGTATGCTAGCTCTGGGTCACTGTTTCTCCATCAGAGGTCAGTTTCCCACCTGGTCCCAGCTTTCTCTCTATAAATGTTTGTGAGCCTTTCTTAAAGCCCCATCACTCCTCACAGAGTTTTTGGGTTTGGCTGTGCAGGTCAGAGCAAATACCCTCATCCCCATTCTGTCCTGCCCAGAAGCTAGAAAGAATTTTTCTTTGGAACAAGAATTCCTGCCCTCGCTGCAATATGCCCTGAACATGGCCCTGAGCATGGGGTCCACTCAGTTGAAGCCATGGTGTGAAGACTTTGGGAACAGCTCTGGCCTTAGGTCCATGGATGGCCTGAGTAAGCAGCAGTTGGCTCCAGAAGTAGCCCTCCCCTTCACACAGATGACACAACTTCCCCCAAAAGGGTCAGCCATGCTGTGGCATGCCTCACTTGGGCCACCAAGTAATAAACCACACTGCTAGATTTGATGGCTGCCAGATTTATATGCCAATGCAACATCTGATATTGTCAACCTTGGGAGTTATTAGGAAGAGGCTCTGCAGTCACAGCAGGTGTGAGTCCCAACTCTGCTACTTCCTAGCCATGAAGCATCCTCCCCTACCTCCTCTTCAGTCTATTTTCATTCAGTGAAACCCCAGGACTTCTCTAGTATATATATCTGGGCCCTGGTGATAGGCCCCACCCTGCAAACAGGGACTCTTGCTTCTTGCCCTTGTTCCTCCCTTTCCATATTCCCTGAACTCACTGTGTGGTGCCCCTCAGCTCCAATGACACTCTCCCCCCCTGCCCCAGAAAGTCTCCTTGCTTACTCCTTTTTTTTGTCCCAATCCTTTCTTCCCTTCCTTTTCTTCCTGGACACTTATATGTAGTTATACCTATGTCTATGATTGGACTAATCCACCACCCTAATACAATCTTCCAAATATATATAAATCTCTCCAATTCTGTGTCTTTCTTCCCTTTCATGGTAGTGAGGATGGAACACACATTGTCACCTATGATAGGTACACAATGAGCAATATTGCCAACCATTTCTTCATTTTATTTTGATACAGGGTCTGCTAAGTTGCCCAGGCTGGCCTTGGACTTATGGTCCTCCTGCCACCACTAAACCAGTCAATAGGATTAGAGATGTGTTTCACCCTGCATAGCAAATATATAATTTCTAATGTGTTTGGTTTAATTTCTACTGTCCAGCATGCACAAAGCAGACATGTAGTAGGTGCTCCAGAAACAACTGCATGTTTCTGGGCTCAGCTTTAGAGTGTGTTATTAGGGTGAGGTGGCACCCACCTGAAATGTGACTCAGGGGAGCTGAGGCAAGAGAATGGCAAGGCCAAGGCCAGCTTGACCAACTGAGGGAAACCTACCTCAACATTTGAAAAATACATACATATGTAAACACATAAAAGAAAAGATATGTAGCTAAATGGCAGAGCACCCCTGGGTTCAACTCCACTTCCAAAAAAAAAGAAAAGAAAAGGAGTATAGCTCAGTGTGAGAAATCTTACCTAATAGGCAAACATTAGGCCCTAGGTTCAATGTTTGCATATATCTGGGCAGGTCTGTGCAGGTCAAGTCTTCCATGCCACTATTCCCCCTTTCATTCTGGATCTGTGGTCCCTCTGGGCCCAGGGTGGTCCTGATGCTGCAACTCAACCTTGTTTCTGAGAATCCAGTCCCAAACGTGGACAGCTCAGCAGAAATGCCCCTCCTGGCTCCCACAGCCAGGAGCTGAAATAAACTACTGCCACAAGTGCTGTAGGCATAGATGGAGAAGGGGTGGGGCCTCTAAGTCCAGGACTCTTGTTCAAAGCAGAGGCAGCATGATGACTTTCTGTGTGGTTTTGATTAGTTAAACCACTAGAAGTAACACTTGCAAGTGGTTTCCTGGTGGAGGAACCCTGCAATTTGTGAAAGAAAAGTAAGTCCATGGATGGCATCTAATGAATACTAGATGCCTGGCTCCCCAAACCAGCCTGTGGACCTTCCCACCCCCATGGCTAGCTCACCCCAGCTGCAAGTTTCATGT
>PVHX01014340.1:0-50880 GCA_004024805.1 Geosciurus inauris
CATCACCCCTCAAATGTCCCACCTTTGTACACTGTTGCTTTGTTGATTTGGTTTCCAACACATGAACTTTGGGGGGCACATTAAACTATGGCAGCCCCAGACTTACCTCTCAACTTGACCCCAAGTCTGATCTTCAACTCTAGCCCAACAGATACCCCCAATGAATCCCAGGCTATTTTTCCCCTCCCCTCCCCTCCGCTCCCCTCCTCTCTCCTCCCCTTCCCTTCCCTTCCTATTGAACTCAGAGGCACTCGACCACTGAGCCACATCCCCAGCACTATTTTGTATTTTACGTAGAGACAGGATCTCACTGAGTTGCTTAGCTCCTCGCCCTTGCTGAAGCTGGTTTTGAACTCGTCATCCTCCTGTCTCCGCTTCCACAGCTGCTGGGATTACAGGCGTGCACCCCTGCGCCAGGCCCCAGGCTGAGCTTTGACCCTGGACACGATCTCCCAGTGAGGTCCCATGGAGTGCTGAGTCACCACTGGGATGCATGTGAGAGTGGCCAGTGGCTGCCGAGCACAGCTACATGAGGGGTGAGGAGGATGGGGCACTGTCTGAGCGGATCCACTCTGAGTTCCCAGGGCCCCTGCTCCTTCTGCAGGACTATTTCCTTCCCCTGGAGGAAGACAGTATGGAGGAACAAACAAGGGTGAAAACAGCCAGGGATTGGGATCATTCTGTCCTTGCCTGAATCCTTCTAACTCATTTCAGTAGGGCAAAAGAAGTCTGGGCCAAATATCCGAAACGAGCTAAGGAACACCAGCTCTGAGCTCTGAGTCCCCAGCTTTTCAGCACCGCCTCCTCCCAGCTGCATTGAGCCCAAGAGCGGCTCTCAGGAGCCCCGGTGGGGAAGAGGCTGCAATTCTCAGCGTCATCACCAGGGGCCTCAGATACAAGCCGTGGGGGAAAGCCCCTGGGCTCTGCGTCCTGGGAATCCTGCTATCCCTCAGACTGCTCAGAGAACTTGTCAGTGTTTGCCAGCAAGGAGGCACCTGCTTATGGGACGGGCAGACGGACTTGACCCTGATATCTTAAATACTCACCTGAGGGTGATAGGGAAACCCATACCACCATATTTTAAACTTAATTTTAATTTTATAAGTAGCGTACATATATGTTTTTTTCTTAAAAATTAGAGATTGTTGCTCAGTGGTAGAGCGCTTGCCTTGCATGCGTGAGGCACTGGGTTCGATCCTCAGCACCACATAAAATAAATAAATAAAGATATTTGTGTCCATCTACAACTAAAACAATATTTTTTAAAAAATAAAAAATAATGCTTCCTTTGCCCATTATTCGCATTCGATATCCCCTGTCTCTTCCTCTTTTCCCTATTTTTATGATTTTTGATATGAGAACTTCCTGGTATTTTTAAAAATACTTTTATATACACAAATATAGAATTTTAAAAAATAATAAAATAACTCCACATACGTTCTGCAACTGTTTTGCTAAAGCATATATATTTTAATTAGCCTCATTGAGTAATAATCTACATATAATAAATTCACCAATATGTGTACAATTGGCTGAATTGTAACAAATACGGCCAATAGCATAATCATCATTATGAATTGCTATGTAGAACATTTTTAACATCCCTAAAACACTCCCTCCCAATCTTAGCCCATTTATAACCCTTGCTCCTGGGCCCTGGCTTCCTCTCATCTTCTTTCTGGTGTTATATTTTACTTTTTCTAGAATTTTGTATAGAAGGAAACATTGAGTCTGACTTCTTTCACTTAGCATAATGCTTTTGAGATTCATCTGCTTGGCTGAGTGTGGATAAGGGAGTGAGTTCCTTTTCATTACTAAGCAGTATTCCATGGTATGCCTATGGCACTATTTGCTTATCTATTCATCAGTGATGGATATTTGGAGCATTTCCAGGTTCGGTCTTACAAATCAAGCTCTTATGAACATTTGAATACAAATCTTTGTGTGAATGTGCTTTTGCTTCTTTTGGATAAATATATACTTAGAAGGAGGGTTATTGGGTTGTATAAGTATATATTTGACTTATACTCAACTGCTCACCTGTTTTCTGGAGAGGCTGCACCATTTTGCATTCCAGAATTTTAGATGCTCCACATCCTTGCCAAGATTTGTTTTTCCAGTTTTTTTTTTAACTTGTAGCATTTCTAGTGGGTGGTCCATGGTGTGTCATGGTGAAATTTATATTTATCTAATGTTTAGTGATGTTGAACATCTTTAAATGTTCTTATTTGCCATTTATAGCTTCTTTGGTTAAGTATCTGTTTAAATCTTATCCATTCTTTTAAAATCAAGTTGTTTATTTCCTTCCTATTAAGTTGTAGGAGTTCTTTAATAGTCTGGGTATGAGTCCTTTATGAGGTATATTTTAGAAACATTTTCTCTCAGTGTAGAACATTTCTAACATCCCTAAAACATTCCCTCCCAAAAAGCCTGCCTTTTCTTAACTGTTCTTTTTTTTTTTTTTTAACTTTTTATTTGGGGTGAAGTTTAGACTTATAGAACAGTTGCAAAGATAGTACAGAGAGTTCCTTTAATGGTAATATCTTTCGTAATCATAGTACAATGATCAGAACTAAAGAAATTAACATTAATATGATACTATAACTAAGCTATAGACTTCCTTTAGCTTCTGTTAATGTCCTTTTTCTGTCCCAGGATTCAAGTGTGTCTCTGGTCTCCTCTAATGTGCAATAGTCAAGGATTTTGTTTACCTTCCTTCAAGAGGTTTGCAGATGCTTTCTCATTGTTAGATAGAGCTTATGGATTTAGGGGAAGAATACCACATGCCCTTCTCATGACATCCTATTCTAGGGTACATTATATCAACATAGTGTATTACCTTGATTGCTTCGTGTCTGGTGGATATCTCTGGTGAAAATATACCAGTTTTTCTCCCAATACTGGGGATTGAACCCAGACTCTTACTCTTGCTGGGCAAGTGCTCTGCCACTGAGCTACACCTTCAGTCCAAGATACTATTTTTCCCCCTTTGCATTTAATGAAAGTTTAGGGGAGGCACCTTGAGAATAGGCAATGTCCTTTTAAACTTTTGCATTCCTTGGTGGGTTTTCTGGCAGCAATTGCTACTATGGTGTTCTACTGGTGATTTTCTACTTCCTGCATTCCAGCTACCTTTATTAATTGTAATTAATAGGAATTAAGGAAGAATGGTCTCTTCTCAAATCATTTATGTGCGTCCATGTGAACTCATGGATGTATTTTTTATTCGTTGGATTGCAATTCAATACTACTACTATTGTTTGTTTGTCCAGCTGTTGGGAACTCTTCTCAGCTTGTTCCTGTTTTTTGTTTGGTTTTGTTTGTTTTTGTCACACCCCTAGATTCTCCTGGACTTTCTCTTTTCTTTTTTTCCCCTTGAGTACTCTCTGTCTTTCTGGCATCATGAGATATTCCAGGCTTATCTTGAATTATTCCTGCCCAGCTCTGGAATCAATATCTCTTCAAGCAACTCAGATCCTTTTATTGAAGAATGGTATTTAGAGACCAAAATCTGGGTGCCAGTTGCTACAGGGTTGCCACTGTTTCTAGGCCCCGTAATAGGACACAGCTAGGAAATACATGAATGCATCCCAACTCATTCATACACTAATTCTTTGTTGAGGACTCTTTTGCACTTATTTTTGAGAGATATTGATCTGTAATTTTTCTTCTTTTGAAACATCTTTGTTTTTAGTATTAGAGAAATGCTGGCCTCATAGGCAGGATTGAGAAATGTTCTTTCCCCCATTATCCAAAAGAGATGGTAAAAAATTGACATCATCTCTTCTTCAAGTATTTGGGAAAATTTACTAATGAAACCATCTGGTCTTGCAGGTTGCTTATTTGGAAGTGATTTTTTTAACACCTAATTTCTTAACTGCATACATGCCTCTTCAGGTTATTCATTTCTCCTTTGGAAAGTTTTATTAATGTCCTTCAACAAATTAGTCCTTATTTATATAAGTTGTTGAATTTATGGGCACAAAATTTTTCATATTATTCCCTTATTATGCTTTAAATATTCTTAGGATTTCTAGTGATGTTCTCTCTTTTACGGCTGATAATGGTAACTTGTACTGTCTTTCTTTTTTTAAAGGAACTTTGCTGAATATTTATTAATTTTTTTATCTTTCCAAAAAATCAGACTTTGTTTCATTAGCTTTATATATTGTTTTTCTGTTTCCTATCTCATTGATTTTTTTATATACCTAATCTGTATCTCTATATATATCTGATCTCTTTATCTACAGGTACATAGAGAAAAGATAAAAAAAGAAAAATGGGAGGTAAAATGGCAATGAGACTAACAATGAGATTGTTAGAAAGTTAGATAAGCAATTTCTGACTAACATTTTTAGATTCAAATTTTTCTGTAGAGATTTTGGACATGATGCTTCCTATGGTCCCCATTCTTTGAATACCCTGCCCTCCCCCTCCTCTATGTCATTAAATATACTGCTCTATATACTTGCATTTTTTTGTAACTTCTTTTTTTTATATTTAATTTATTTATTTCTTCTATTTAGGCTTACATGATAACAGAGTGCAATTTGATTCATTGTACATAGATAGAGGATAACATATCAATTCTCTAGTTGTAAGTTGTATAGAATCACAACATATATGCCGTCATACATAAAATTAGGGCTATGATGACCATCATATTCCACCACCTTTACTGGCCCCATGCCCCCTGCCCCCTTACACCCCTGTGAACAGAGTTCCACCATTGTTCCCATGTCCTTCCCCACTTTATGGATCAGCATCCACTTATCAATGAGTACATTTGGCATTTGGTTTTCTGAGATTGGCTTACTTCACTTAGCATGATATTCTCCAGCTCCATCCATTTACCTGCAAATGCCATAATTTTATTCTCTTTTATTGCTGAGTAGTATTCCATTGTGTATATACGCCACAGTTTCTTTATCCAGTCATCTATTGAAGGACATCCAGGTTGGTTCCACAGTTTAGCTATTGTGAATTGAGCTGCTATAAACATTGAAGTGGCTGCAGCACTATAATACGCTGTTTTTAAGTCTTCTGGGTATAGACCTAGGAGTGGGATAGCAGGCTTAAATGGTGGTTTCATTCCAAGTTTTCTAAGGAATCTCCATATTGCTTTCCAGATTGGTTGCACCAATTTGCAGTTCCACCAGCAATGTATGTGCCTTTTTCCCCACAACCTTGCCAACACTTGTTGTTGTTTGTATTCTTGATAATTGCCATTCTGACTGGCACGAGATGAAATCTTAGGGTAGTTTTGATTTGCATTTCTCTGATTGCTGGAGATGTTGAACATTTTTTCATATGTCTGTTGATGGATTGTATATCTTCTTCTGTGATGTTTGTGTTCAGCTCTTTGGCCCATCTATTGATTGGGTTGTTAGTTTTTTTGGTGTTAAGTTTTTTGAGTTCTTTATATATCCTGGAGATTAGTGCTCTATTGGATGTGTGTATGGCAAAGATTTGTTCCCAGAATGTTGGCTCTCTGTTCACTTCATTGATTATTCCTTTTGCTGAGAAGAAGCTTTTTAGTTTGAATCCATCCCATTTGTTGATTCTTGATTTTACTTCTTGTGCTATAGGAGTCTTGTTAAGGAAGTATGTTCCTAATCTGACATGATGAAGATTTGGGCCTATTTTTTCTTCTATTAGGCATTGGGTCTCTGGTCTGATTCTCAGGTCCTTGATCCACTTTGAGTTGAATTTTGTGCATAGTGAGAGATAGGGGTTTAGTTTCATTTTGCTGCATATGGGTTTCCAGTTTTCCCAGCACCATTTGTTGAACAGGCTATCTTTTCTTCAGTGTATGTATTTGGCTCCTTTATCTAGTATAAGGTAAGTGTACGTAAGTGGGTTCATCTCTGTGTCTTCTATTCTGTACCATTGGTCTACATGTCTATTTTGGTGCCAGTACCATGCTGTTTTTGTTACTATAGCTTTGTAGTATAATCTGAGGTCTGGTATTGTGTTGCCTCCTGCTTCACTCTTCTTGCTAAGGATTGCTTTGGCTATCCTGGGTCTCTTATTCTTCCAAATGAATTTTATGATTGCCTTTTCTATTTCTATAAGGAATGATGTTGGGATTTTAATTGGGATTGCATTGAATCTATATAGCACTTTGGGAAGTATGGCCATTTTGACAATATTGATTCTGCCTATCCAGGAGCATGGGAGATTATTCCATCTTGTAAGGTCTTGTTCAATTTCTTTCTTCAGTGTCTTGTCATTTGCATTGTAGAAGTCTTTCACCTCTTTTGTTAAATTGATTCCCAAGTATTTTATTTTTTTTTGAGGCTATTGTGAAAGGGATAGTTTTCCTAATTTCTCTTTCAGAGAGGGTTTATCACTGATGTATAGAAACGCAATTGATTTGTGGGTGTTGATTTTATATCCTGCTACATTGCTGAAATCATTTATTAATTCTAAAAGTTTTCTGGTAGAATTTTTTGGATCCTCTAAGTATAGAGTCATGTCCACAAATAATGATAGTTTGAGTTCTTCTTTTCCGATTCGTATCCCTTTAATTTCTTTCATCTGTCTCATTGCTCTGGCTAGTGTTTCAAGGACTATGTTGAATAGCAGTGGTGAGAGAGGGCACCCCTGTCTAGTTCCCATTTGCAGAGGGAATTATTCCAATTTTTCTCCATTTAAGATGAGGTTGGCCTTGGGTTTAGCATAGATAGCTTTTACAAAGTTGAGGTATATTCCTACTATCCCAAGTTTTTCTAGTGTTTTGAGCATAAAAGGGTGTTGTATTTTGTCAAATGCCTTCTCTGCATTGATTGATAAAATTGTATGATTCTTATCTTTAAGTCTATTGATGTGATGTATTATGTTCATTGATTTCTGTATGTTGAACCAACCTTGCATCCCTGGAATGAACCTCACTTGATCATGGTACACTAATTTTTTGATATGTTTTTGTAAGTGATTTGCCAGAATTTTATTGAGAATTTTTGCGTCTATGTTCATCAGGGATATTGGTCTGAAGTTTTTTTCTTTGATGTGTCTCTGTATGGTTTTGGAATCAGGGTGACACTTGCCTCATAGAATGAGTTTGGAAGGGTTCCTTTCTTTTCTATTTCATGAAATTGTTTGGGGAGAATTGGTATTAATTCTTCTTTGAAGGTCTTGTAGAACTCAACTGAGAATCCATCTGGACCTGGGCTTTTCTTGGTTGTAAGGCTCTTGATGGCATCTTCTATTTTCTTGCTTGAAATTGATCTGTTTAAGTTGTGTATGTCCTCTTGGTTCAGTTAGGGTAGGTCATATGTCTCTAGAAATTTGTCAGTGTCTTCAGGGTTTTCTATTTTACTGGAGTATAAATTTACAAAATAGTTTCTAATTATCCTCTGTATTTCAGTAGTGTCTGTCGTGATATTTCCTTTTTCATCTCGAATTTTAGTAATTTGGGTTTTCTCCCTCCTCCTTTTCGTTAGGGTGGCTAAGGGTTTGTCAATTTTATTTTTTCAAAGAACCAGCTTTTTGTTTTGTCAATTTTTTAAATTGTTTCTTTTATTTCAATTTCATTGATTTCAGCCCTAATTTTGATTATTTCCTGTCTTCTACTTCTTTTGGTGTTAATTTGTTCTTCCTTTTCTAAGGCTTTGAGATAAAGAGTCAATTCATTTATTCATTGACTTTTACTTCTTCTAATGAATGAGTTTATTGGAACTTTCCTCTTAGCACTGCTTTCATGGCATCCCAGAGATTTTGATATGTTGTATCAGAGTTTTCATTTGCCTGTAAGAATTTTTTTTATCTCTTCCTTGATGTCTTCTGTTACCCATGCATCATTCAATAGCATATATTTAGTTTCTAGGTGATGGAGTAGTTTCTGTTTTTTAATCTGTCATTGATTTGTGATTTTATTCCATTGTGGTCAGATAGTATGCAGGGTAGAATCTCCATTTTTTTTGAATTTGCTAAGACTGGCTTTGTGACATAACATATGATCTATTTTGGAAAAGGATCCATGTGCAGCTCAGAAAAAAGTGTATTTGTTTGTTGATGGATGGAACACTCCATATATTTCTGTAAAGTCTAAATTATTGATAGTTTCATTGAGATCTATGGATTCTTTATTAAGTTTTTGTTTGGAAGATCTATCCAATGGTGAGAGAGCTGTGTTAAAGTCTCCAAGTATTATTGTGTTGTGGTCTATTTGATTCTTGTATTTGAGAAGGATTTGTTTGATATATGTAGAAGCCTCATTATTTGGGGCATAGATATTTATGACTGTTATGTCTTGTTGATGTATGATTGCCTTAAGAAGTATGAAATGACCTTCTTTATCTCTTTTCACCATTTTTGGTTTGAAGTCCACTTTATTTGATATAAGGATGGAAACTCCTGCTTGTTTGTGGGATCCATGTGAGTGATATGTTTTTTTCCCACAATTTTACTTTCAGTCTGTGGATGTCTTTTCTTGTGGGATGAGTCTCTTGAAGACAGCATATTGTTGGGTCTTTTTTTAAAATCCAGTCTGTTAGTCTATGTGTTTTAATTGGTGCATTTAGGCCATTTACGTTCGGGGTTATTATTGAGATATGATTTATAATTCTGGTCATTTTGGTTTGTTTTTGGTTTTTATCTTGAGTTGTTTTCTCTTTTGAATGATCTTTCCTTTAGTGTAGTTCCTCTCTTTGTAAATTTTCATTGTTGGTTATCATTTCCTCCTCATGGAATATTTTGCCAAGAATGCTGTGTAGTGAAGGCTTTCTTGCTGTAAATTCTTTTAACTTTTGTTTATCATGGAAGGTTTTTATTTTGTCATCAAATCTGAAGCTCAATTTTGCTGGATATAGGACTCTTGGTTGGCATCCATTGTCTTTCAGGGCTTGGAATATGTTATTTCATGATCTCCTGGCTTTTAGGGTCTGGGTTGAAAAATCTGCTGAGATACAAATTGGTCTCCCCTTGTATATAATCTGGTTCCTCTCTCTTGGGGCCTTTAAAATTCTATCCTTATTCTGTATGTTGGGCATTTTCATTATAATGTGCCTTGGTGTAGATCTGTTGAAATTTTGTATGTTTGGTGTCCTGTCAGCCTCTTGTATTTGACTTTCCATTTCATTTTTTATATTTGGGAAATTTTCTGATATTATTTCATTGAAGAGATTGTGCATTCCTTTGGTTTGAAATTCTGTGCCTTCTTCTATCCCAATAAATCTTAGGTTTGGTCTTTTGATGCTGTCCCATATTTTTTGTATGTTCTGTTCATCATTTTTTACCATCTTCACTGTATGGTCAAGTTTATTTTCAAGATTGTATATCTTGTCTTCATTATCCGAGGTTCTGTCTCCCACGTGATCTAGTCTGCTGGTGATGCTTTCTATTGCATTTTTTATTTGGTTTATTGTTTCCTTCATTTCAAGAATTTCTGATTTTTTTTTTATGATCTCTAGCTCTTTCTTAAAGTAATCTTTTGCTACTTGTAGTTGATCTCTTATCTGTTTGTTAGAATGATCAATGGTTGGCTTTATTTGCTCTCCTATTTCTTTGTTGGGTTGATCAATTTTTGCCTGTAATCGTTCACTTATGTCATTCTTTAGTTCGCTAATCATTTTAATTATGTACATTCTGAATTCTTTCTCTGATATTTCATCAACTGTGCTGTCAATGGATTCAGTTACAGTGATATCCAGGTTTATTTGGGGCACTTTCTTCCCTTGTTTTTTCATGTTGATTGTGTATCTTCCTTTCTTGAAATACCAAACTGAAGTATTGCGGCTTCTATCCTATAATCTTGTATTGACACTCCAGATTACCTGTGTCTCACCTTGGAGCTACTTCTGTTCCCCCAGTGTCCCCAGGTGGGCACTACTGCCACTAAAGTTGGTGGCACAGGTAGTGGACCTACCTCTAGAAGGCAGTGGGAGTGGCCTTGGCTGGGCTCCTATGGTGGTACCTGAGAGCTGTTTTGCCCCTCTCTCGTGCTCCTGCTGGTGAACAGGAACTCTGGAGCAGAACTGGAGGCAGGCCCAGGTCTCACTTAGGCAAGGTCACAAGCAGGAGAGTCTGTGTGTGACCCTTACAGTGAGTGTGAGCTCCCCTGAGGCTGGAGGCTAGCAGGCTCTGGTCTACCTTCAACTGGACACCCCTGGCATTCCCTAAGGGTGGTTTTGGGCCTTCTGTCTCCCCTGACCACAGGAACTCTGGAGCGGAACTGAGGCGGGCCCAGAGTGCACTTGGGTGGGGCCTCTTCTCGCTGGGATCTCTGCAGGCAACTCTTACCCTGGGTGTGCCTTCCTCTGTGGCTGGTAGCTATCAGTCTCTGGTCAACCCTTAGTTGGACACCCGTGGAGTTTCTTGAGGGTAGATTTGGGCCCTCTGAGGCTTCTGATGGTCCGCAGGAACTCTGGAGTGAAATTGAGGTGGGCCCAGGTTGCCCTTGGGTGGGGCTGCCTCATGCTGGTGTCTCTGGAGAGACTGTTGCCCTGAATTTGGACTCCCCAGTGGCTAGAGGTAGCAGTCCCTGGTCTCCCTTTGGCTGGACAACTGTGGAGGTTCCTGAGGGCGGCTCTGGGCCCTCTGTGGCTCCTGCCAGTCCACAGGAACTCTGGAGCGGAACTGAGGCAGTCCCAGGCTCCCCTTGGGTGGGCTGCCTTGCACTGGGGTCTCTGCGGGGACTCTTACCCTAAGTTTGGGCTCCCCAGTGGCTAGCAGTCCCTTGTCGCCCATTGGCTGGACACCCATGGAGTTTCCTGAGGGCGGATCTGGGCCCTCTGTAGTTCCTGCAGGACCCCAGGAACTCTAGAGTGGCTAGTTCATTGATTTTTGTTCTTATCTTTATGATTTCCCTTCTTTTGCTTCTTTTCTGGTTTCTTGTGGTGGAACCTTAGATCATTAGCATTGCTATTTCTTCCAACTTAGTATAAACATTTGCTACTACAGATTTCCCTCTAAGCATTGCTTTAGCTGCATCCCGCAGATGTTAATGTTATAATTTTCTTATCAATCAGTTCAAAGTATCTACTAATATCCCTTGTGATTTCTTCTTTGACCAAGCAGTACTTAGAAGTAAATAGTACAATTTTCAGATATTTAGGGATTTTTCTTGATGAGTTTTTTATTAGTGATTTTTGGTTTAATTTTGTTTGGTTAGAGAAAATACTTTGTATGATTTCCATTCTTATGAATTTATTAAGACTTATTTTATAACCCAGAATATGTTAATCTTGGTGAATATTCTATGTTACTTGAGAAAAATAGGTACTCTGCTATTGTTTGATGGAACATTCTATGTGTATATAACAATTTTGTCAAATTGGTTGATAGTGTTCAAGTTACCTATAGCCTTATTTTTTAACATACACTTTTAAGTTTAAGATAGTTTTAGATTTAGATTTATAGAAAAATTTTAAGGATAGTACTGAGAGTTCTCATATACCCAGTTTTCTTTCTCTCTTTCTTTCTCTTTCTTTCTTTCTTTCTTTCTTTCTTTCTTTCTTTCTTTCTTTCTTTCTTTCTTTCCTTCTTTCTTTCTTTCTCCTTCCTTTCTCCTTCCTTCCTTCCTTCCTTCCTTCCTTCCTTCCTTCCTTCCTTCCTTCCTTCCTCCATCTCACCCTCCCTCCCCCCTTCCCTGCCTTTCTCTTTCTTTCTCTCTCTCTCTCTCTTTCTTTCTTTCCTCTTTTGGTACTAGAGACTGAACCCAGGGGTGTTTAACCACTGAGCCACATACCCAGCCCCTTTTATTCTTTATTTTGAGACAAGGTCTCTCTCAGTTGCTTAGGACCTTGCTAAGTTGCTGAGGCTGAGCTTTGAAATTGTGATCCTCCTGCCTCAGCCCCATGAGCTGCTGGAGTTAGAGGTGTGGGCTATTGCACCAAGCAGTTTCCTCTATTTTTAACATTGTATGTTAGTATGGTGATAGTGATCACAACTAATGAACAAATATTGGGATATTATTATGCAAATACTTTATTCAGATCTACTTCATTCTCATGCAATGTCCTTCCACTGTTCCAGGATCCCATACAAGCCACTCCATTACATTTAGTTATTGTGTTTCCTCAGTCTCCTCTTGGTTGTGGCAGTTTTTCAGATTTTCTTTGCTTTTGATGACCTTAGCAGTTTTGAGGAGTACTGGTCTAGTATTTGTACAGTGGTACTCTAGTGGTGCTATGGGCTGTGTATTTATGTCCTTCCCCCAGATTCACATGTTGAAATCTCAACCCCAATGTGATAGTATTTGGAGGGAGAGTTTGGGAGTTGAATAGGCCATTAGTGTGGAGCTCTCAAGAATAGGATTAGTGACATTATAAAAGAGACTCAGAGAGGGGCTGGGGTTATGGCGTAGTGGTAGCGTGCTCACCTGGCATGCATGAGGCACTGGGTTCGATCCTCAGCACCACATAAAAATAAAATAAAGATATTCTGTCTGCCTACAACTAAAAAATAAATGTTTAAAAAAAAATAAAGAGACTCAGAGAGTTCTTGTGTCCCTTTCTACCCTGCAAGGACACAGTGAGAAGATGGCTATGTATGAATCCAGCAGCAAGCCCTCACCAGACACAGGATCTGTGGGCACCTTCATCTTGGATTTCCCAGTCTCCAGAACCATGAGAAACACATGTTTATTGTTAAAGCCACTCTGTCTATGGTACTTTTGTTTATAGCAACCTGAACAGCCTAAGGCAAATGGACTTGTTTGATGTTTTTCTCATGTTTAAACTGGATTATGGGCTTTGGGGAGGAAGACCATAAAGGTCAAGAATCATTCTTATCACACCATATCAAGAGTATATATTATAAATATAATTTACTATTGTTGATATTAACTTTGATCCCCTGGCTAATGGAGTGTTTGTCAGGTTTCTTCATGATAAAGTTACTCCTTGCCCCTTCCTTTTCTGAACTGTACTCTTTGGAAGGAAGTTGCTAGGGAAGACCACATTTAAGGAGTGGGGAGTTAAGCTCCACCTTCTTGAGGCTGGAGCATCTACATAACTTATTTGGAAATCTTCTGCACTGGTCATTTGTCTATTTTCCATGTTTATTTATTCAATTATTTATTTATATCTGTCTGGACTTGTAGTACTTGTAGTATATATTTTATATTTTGATTATGATTCAGTAGTACTTTATTAATGTTATTGTTCAAGTCTTCCTGGCTTTGGTCATTGGGAACTCTTTCTGCTGCCCCCCTGCCTCCCTTTGACATAATTCATCATTATGGGACTTTTGAGTACTTCCTTACTTCCTGAAACTATAAAATGCTTCAAACCCATCTTGTCTATTTCCTGCCCCAGTTCTGAAGTTAGTCATTTTATAAGGTCTCCTGGTTCCCTGTAGTACAGACATAAGAACTGGACTCTAGGTGTGCACATTGCTATTGGGGTATCACTGTTTCTAGGGTCTAACTGAATTTCTGCCTTCTTGGTTATTAATTACCAAGAGTAATTGAAAGTAATTGAAAACTCAGGCTATAATTTTGGATTTGTCTTCTTTTTAAAAATTTTTTCATGTATTTTCTTTATGCATTTTACAGCTTTGTATTACGTACTCACACATTTAGATTGCTATGTCTTCCTAATGTATTGACCTCTCTATCATCATGAAATATCCATGTTTATACCTGTTGTTATTCTTTGTTCTGAAGTTTAGTTTGTCTGATATTAATGAAGTCTCTCTGGCTCTTTTTCAGTTGCTGTTTAAAAGGTATATCTGTTTCTTTTGTTTAACTTTTGATCTATCTGTGCTTAATATTTAAAATGGTTTTCTGACAAGCAGCATGTAATTGAGTCTTGATTTTTCTTTGAATCAGTCTCTTTAATTTGGGCAGTCACTTATATTTAATTTATTGGTTGACATTGTTGGGTTCACCACTGCAACTTTGCTCTTTGTTCTTTATTTGTCCCATCTGCTCTTTGTTTCATCTTTCTTCTTTTCCTTTAAAACAACCAGTTGTTTTTATTTGACTTATTTTATCTCCACTATTGATTAATAACCGTATCTTTTTGTTTAATTTTTTGAAGAGCGGGATCCCAAGGAATTTCAATCTACATCTTGAACTTGTAACAATCTACCTCAAGACTATATTATACTGCATATAGAATAATAACCTTATGACCATCTACTTCCATTTTCTTCCTCTAATTATTTTTTGCTTTATACCTCCACAGTATGTAGCTATTAATTTTGCTTTAAGCAATCATTTATTTATTTTTTTCATTTTTAATTGTGGTAAAATATACATGACACAATATATATCACTTATTGAACTATTTTTAAATATATAATTCTTCCATATTAAGTGCATTCACAATGTTAAGTAGCAAACATCGCTACTTCAGAACTTTTTCATCTCAAATAGATACTGTACTCACTAAAATAACAACCTCCCATTCTCTGATGGCCCCGGACCCTGGTAACCCCCATTCTATGTTCTGTGCCTGTGTACTTGCCTATTGTAGACTTCTCTTACAAGTGTGAGTCTCATACAGTCTTCAATCTTTTGTGTTTAGCTTACTCCATTGAATAATGTATTCAAGGCTCACCTGTTTTGCAGCATGAAACAGAACTTCATTTTCATGGCTAAATAATATTTCATTGTAGATATATACCACATTTTGTGTATCCATTCATCTATTAATGGATACTGGGATGATTTCTGCCTTTGGCAGTTGTGAATAATGCTGCATGCACACTGATGTATAAGCATCTGTTGGCATCTCTGATTTCAGTTCTTCTGTGTATGTACCTAAAGTAGGATTGCTGGGTCATATGCTAGTTTTCCACAGTAGTTGCTCCATTTTATGTCCCAATTAGCAATGCTGTTCCATGTCCTCATCAACACTTTAATTTTCCTTAAAAATCTTATATTAATCATAGCCATTCTGGTTGATGTGATCTTCTATAATATTATGGTTTTAATCTGGATTTCTCTAGTGACTATTGTTTTTGAGCATCTTTTCATGTGTATCTGATATTTGGAAAATTGTTCATTCAAGTCCTTTACCTATTTTTGAGTTGGGTTTTTGAACTTTTTGTTGCTCAGTTATGTACGTTTTACCTATTCTGAATGGTAGTCATTTATTAGATATGTGACTTAGAAATATTTTTCTCTCCTTTTTTAGGTTGTGCTTTCACTGACTTGATAGTGTTCTTTATGTACCAAAGTTTTAATTTGGGTGGTACTTAGTTTGTCTATTTTTTTCTTTGGTTGCCTGTGCTTTTGGTGACTACCTTAAGAAATCATTATGAAATACAAGGTCATAAAGATTCTACTTAATAGTTTCTTCTGAGAGTTTCACAGTTTTAGCTCTTAAATTTAGATCTTCATCCATTTTGAGTTATTTTTTACATAAGATATGTGGTAAAGGTCCAACTTCTTTCTTTTGCGTGTGGATATCCAGTTTTCTCAACACCATTTATGGAAAAGACTGTCCTTTCCTTACTGAAGGTCTCTGGCAGCCTTTTCAACAATCAGTATGTGGGGGCTTATGTTTGGGTTCTCTATTCCATTCCACTGTGCTATAGATTGATTTTTGTACTAGTAAAACATTCTTTGATTATTTTAGCTTTGTAGATTTGAACTCAAGAAATATGAGACCTTCAACTTTGGTTTTTTTCAAGATCATTTCTTTTGGGGCCCTTGTAAGTCCATATGAATTTGAGTAAGAGGTTTTCTATGTCTGGGGAAAAAGCCATTGGTATTTTTATAGAGATTATATTGAGTCTGTATATCACTTTGGGTAATATTGTGATGCTAAAAATATTGTCTTCCAATCCATGGGATATCTTTCCCTTTTGTTAAATCTTCAATTTCTTTCATCAATATTTTGTATAAAAATGTTTCACCTCTTATTTTTATGCTCTTGAAAATAGAGTAGTTTTCTTACCTTCCTTTTGAGACTGTTTCTTGTTAGTGTACAGAAATACAACTGGATTTTATATGCTTATTTTGTGTTCTTAAACATTGAATATGTTTATTAACTAACATTTGTGTGTATATTTAATTTCTTTTGGGTTTTCTATAAATAAGAAATATTATCTTCAGAGATAAATTTATTTTTTTCTTTTAGGATTTGGATGCATTTTATTTCTTCTTGCCTAAGTATTTCATCTAGACCTTCCAGTACTAAGTTGAATAGAAGCAGTGAAAACAAACTTTCTGGCTTGTCCCTGATCTTAGGAGAAAAACGTTCAGTCTTTTACTAACAAATGTGGAGTAAACTGTGGGTTTTTTAGATACATGGCCTCCATCATGTTAGGAAAGCTACCTTCTATTCCTGATATATTAAATGATTTTTAACTTAAAAGTGCAATTGAACTTGGCCAAATGACTTTTATGTATCCTCTTAGATGGTCTTTTACTGTTGTTCATTTTGTTAATGTGATGTTATTCATTGATTGACTTTCATATGTTGAACTATCCTCGTGTTGCTGGGATAAATTCCACTTGGCCATATCTTTTATATGCTATTGAATTTGGCATGCTAGTATTTCTTTCTTTATTTTTCTTTTTTAGTTGTAGATGGACACAATACCTTTATTTTATTTCTTTAATTTTATGTGGTGCTGAGGACTGAACCCAGTGTTTCACATGTGCCAGACCAATGCTCTACCACTGAGCCACAACCCCAGGCCCTAGTATTTCATTTAAAATTTTTGTGCTTATATTCAGAAGGATCAATTATCTCCTAAACAGTGTAAAATGAGAAATAAAAGGGCTTTTATTTTAATCATCTTGCTTACCATTCTCAGAGCTTTTCAATCCTCGGCATTATTGCAAATATCTATCTGTTCTAATTTTCTTTCTGACTTGAAACACTTCCTGTAGTGCAGCTCTTCTGGCAATGGATTTTCTCACCTTTGATTTCTCTTTAAAATTCTTAATTTTGCCCTCAGATTTGGAATAGACTTTCACTAATAAAAAATTTACAGTTTGAAGATTTTTTCTCTTCAGTACTTTAAATACATTTCTCCACTTTCTTCTGACTTGCATAGTTTCTGATGAGAATCTGCTATTGTTCTCATCTTCGTTCAAAATGTATTTTTTCTGCTTTGATTTGTTGACAAGATTTTCTATTGCCAGAAAGATTTCTCTCTGTTACTGGTTTTCAGTAATATAATTATCACATGTCTTGGAGTTTGTCTTTGTTTATTGTTTACCTCTCCTCTTCTGTGTGTTACTCCAATTGTACATGTTAGTCTATTTTATATTATTCCACAACTCACTTATATTCAGTTATCTTTTTTTAAGTAGTTTTTTTTTTCCAGTTTTTATTCAGTCTTTGTACTTATTTCCTCCTGTTTGTGTTTCAATCTGGATAGTTTATGTTGTGATATCTTCAACTTCATTCCTCTCTCAGTTCCCTGGAATCTGGTTTGCTATTAATCATGGCTGATGGGTGTTTTCCCTCCTTCATTTCAGATATGTACTTTTAATTTTCACAAGTTGAATTTGGGTTTTTAAGTAGCTTCTTGTCTGTTCACCATGAGCATGTCTTACTCTACCTTCAACATGTGGAGAATGTTTGTAATAATTGCTTTCACATCTTCATTTAATAGTTTCATCATCTTTGTCACATCTAGATCTAGTCCTACAGAGTGAGTTTTTTCCTTTGTCTATGGGTTATATTTTTCTATTTCTTGGCATGCTTGATCACTTTTTATTGGATATCAGTCATTGTGAAGTTTGCATTGTTTGTTTGGCTTTTGTTTGTTTAAGAGATGCTGGCTTTTTTTTCCCCCCCCTAGTGAAGTTATGTTGTGACTCCTTTTTTAGGTTTGCCCTTAAGTTTTGTTGGAATGGGTCTAGAGCAGCCTTACTCTAGGCTAATTTTATTCAACGGCTATGGTGTTACTATGACATATTCATGCTCTGTGAGTTACAAGTTCTTTCCACTTGGCTGGTTGGAGCACAAGATGTCCTCCGCCCTATGAATTCTGAGAATTTCCTTCCTATTCAATTGCAATTGTTATTTCTGCAGTCTGGTCTCTTCACACACATTCTTAGATGGTGTCCAGGCAAAGCTTGCAGAAGGGGATGGTGGGAGGACCCCCTTGCAGAACCACAAAGCCCTGTCTTTCTGCAGCAACCACTCTCCAGTATTTTGTTTCACAAAGTCCATCCAGAGTGGCCTTCTCAAGCTCAAGTCTCCATCTCCTTTACTCCTCAAGACCACTAGCCTGTGTTTGGGTACCTATTTTTTAAAAAAAACAATTTTTGTAACTTTATTTTTATTTATTAATTTGTATGTGGTGCTGAGAATCAAACCCAATGCCTCACCCACACTAGGCGAGAGCTTAACCACTGAGTCACAATCCCAGACCTGGGTGCCTCTTTTGTGAACTGTGGACTGGAAATAATCCCCAGGTGGTTAACTGGTACATAAGGTTCAGCTTGTTTGTTTTCTAACATCCACAAATCCAATGTTTTAGATATTTTGTTTGTGTTTCTTGTTAAGGTAGAAGGATAAATCAACCCTTGTTACTCAATTTTGGCTAGAAGCAAAAATTCCTCAAAAAAAAAAAAATATTAAATTTAAGTTGCTGAGGCTGGCTTTGAACTCACAATCCTCCTGCCTTAGCCTCCTGAACAGCTGGGATTACAGGCATACACCACTGCATGTGGCCTCAATATATATATATATATATTTTAGTTGTAGATGAACACAATGTCTTATTATTTTATTGCTTTGCATGTGGTGCTGAGGATTGAACCCAGGGCCTCACGCATGTGAGGCAAGCGCTCTACCCGCTGAGCTACAATCCCAGCCCTCAATATATATTTTTGATATAGATTTAGCTCATAATTTTTCTACCCTGCTTTTTTTTCAGTGCCAGAGGGTTGAGCCACATTCCCAGTCCACTTTAGGTCATACTTTTTAACTGCTCTATAGTATTATATTATATGAATAAATCAGTTTTTTTAAGCTATTCCCTTATAATTGAGCAATTGTATTGTTTGCTGGTTTTATTATATTTTATAAATAACACTGCCCCCAAGAGGCAAATATCCAGAAATAGAATTTCTGGCTTACAGGATATGTTCATTTATAGATTCAATAGGTAATTATCAAATTATTTTTACAAGTAGATGAGTAATACTTCCATCAACAGTGTGTGAAAGTAACTCCTCACATTATCTTCATAACATCATATTATTAGACACAGAAATTTCAGGCAATGTGGTAAGTGATAGCAATAACTTATTACCCTTTTAACTTTGATTTTCTTGATTAATAGCAATCTCAAGGGCTTCTTCATCTGTTCATTGGTCTGTGTATTTTATTGCTTTTCTGGGTGGCCTGTGGATCTGTGCTTCTTTTCCTATTGGATTATTTTTCTCTTTGTTGTTGATTTGTAGGGCTTTTTTTTTTTTAAGAACTGGCACCAAGGACCATTGTTTATTTATTTATTTATTTTTTTTTTAAATACTTTTTTTAGTTGTTGATGGACCTTTATTTCATTTATTTACTTATATGTGGTGCTGAGAATTGAACCCAGTGCCCCACGCCTGCAAGGCAAGTGCTCCACCACTGAGCCACAACCCCAGCCCAAGGACCATTGTTTATTATGGTACTAGGTAATTACAGACATTATATTCAAGCAAGATTAAGTTTCTGGCTTAAAGATCTCACCCTTCCAATATAAGGGCAACCAATTTGTACACATACATTTATAAAAAGGTACAGAAGCTCCTGCTGGGGGGGAGGGTAATGACACCAAGTGGGTCTGTCCTAGATATAGTTGCCAGATAATCTCTTGACTATTGAGAACAGCCTGATACACAAGGTAAGCATGTTTCCAAATGTTGAAACTGTTTAGGTTTTCAGAATCCCAATTGATGATGGTTACTGATCCCTGGAACTGACTGTCCTCTGGGAGGTATAGCCTCCTCGTGGGCTTAGGTGTAGCCACCAGGTCGATAACCTGTATTTCCGCGCTCCATTCTCAAAATCTCATGAAAGGTCAATGCTCCAGGCTCCAATACTCAGCTGCTGGTGATCCTTTTGCTAATATGCAGCCTTATGATAGGCCACTCCCTTTAATATTCTATATTAAGTCGGCCATCCCGTTTTCTCATGTTTAGGCACTCCTCATGACAGGTTGGGGTTCTGGGTCTTCCATAAAGTCAACAGTGGGGAAAAAAAAGTGTTTTATAGGTATTTTTAAGATGTGTTTTTGGTACCAAGCCTTTGTTTGTTACTATTGGTTGCAAACATTTCCTTTAGTTTCCATCTCTGGTGTACTTTCTTGGGCATACATGGTTTTCAATGTTGATGTGGCTAAACTTATTGATTTTTTTGACATAGTTTTCATTTTATCATATAAGAAAATCTACATTATTCTAAGATGATAAAATAAATTTACATTTTTTGAAAGGATATTCTTATTTGTTATTTTACAGTTAGGGTGTTGAACATTTTAGGATTTATTTTATGAATGTGAGCTAGAGATCCAATCTCATTTTTTTCTATACAAAGAGTCAGTGGTTTCAGTCTCATTTTCTGATAGTTTATTCTTTTAAAAAAATTTCTTTTGTTCTGGGTAGTAGGAGGTGGATGGTTTTATTTTCTATTTGTTCCTTTTAGATATACATGACAGTAGAATGTATTTTGACACGTTATACATGCATGGAGTATAACTTCCCATTCTTGTGGTTGTACATGAGGTGGAGTTTTGCTGGTTGTGTATTCATATATGAACACAGGAAAGTTATATCCAGTTCATTCTACTGTCTTTCCTGTTGTTATGTGCTACAATTAAGATTGTCCACTGGAAGCCAGGCTCTGTATGAGGAACCTTATGTGCCTTTCCTTGTCTACTTATTCTACTAACTCCATATGGTACTAGCATTATCCTCCTTTTTCAGAAAGGTTAAAGAACTTCCTTGATGAATGTCAGCAAGCCAAGGCAGAATTTGAAAAACCTACATAAATATGGAATGAGCTAGAGATGAGAGGTCTGTGGGTTGTTCAGAGAGATAAGCCTGGGAGGATTTGGTGGGAGCACAAACAACTAGTTAGATAGGGTTTATCAAGCTTGTTCCTATTGATCATGGCCTGGGTAATTCTTCACATGGTTGTGGGAGCCTTTGCAGGGTGTTTAACAGTGTTCCTGGTCTCTGCTCACTATTTACCTCCTTGCTGCTCTTCCTCCTCACTTCTACTCCCTAGTTGTGATACTAAAAAATATTTCTAGACATTGCTGAAAGTCCTTTCCTCTAGGGGCAAAATTGATCATTGTTAAGAACCACTAATTTAGATAATATGAACTATTATGTATTATCAATATCAATTATTAACCATCATTAATGCTAATGATTTTTATGCTAATTATCAACAGTCATTCATCACAATATTCTTCCTGGTGCTGGTGCCTATTTGTAACCCAGGAACGGAAGGTTCTTGGTTTCCTTTTAAGTCACACCTTCTCAGCTTTCTGCTTGCCCAGCCTGTGAGTCCTGGCTCAGCCTGCCAAGAGGAGAGTCTGCTTCTCCTTGAAAATGTGCAGAGCTCAGGGTGGCAGGCTGCCTGTGCCAGGCTGGGGTGAGCTCCAGAAAACACATGTGCAAGGAAGGACCGGGAAACCGAGGCTTGGAGTGGTTCACACTTTCTTTTCAAAATATTTTTCAACGTTTTGTTGACAACGTATAAAAGTGGAAAAATAAAGCTCTGTTGATGTCAAACAATCCAGATGGGATTTAGTGTGGCCAGGAGCCTTCCACATTCATGACATGCATCCGCTGTAAACAGGTTCGGAGTCTCTAGCGTCCAGCCCAGCACCCTCTGTGAATCAAGAGCTGCACACAATCATCAAGACTCATCAACTCCTAAAACATTTGGGGGTCTTCAAGATTGAAGTCTGCTTTCATATTCCAAAATGCTGTGCATGTTCCAGGTTAATTTAGAACAGTGTCTTTTGTCTGGTCAATTGAGGTCTTGCATTTTAAAATCTAGAACAATAATAAAAATGACCTGGTGATGAATGTTCAAAATAAATTTGAGTGGGAACATGTAATTCCTCTCATTTCTGCTGCTGAAGACAGCTATCTTGCCTGATTCAAGATGGCCCAGTTCCATTAATCTTGTAAAGCCTCCTGATCAGCCTCATTTTCCTCTCTTGCCTTGAGGATTTGGGGAGAGCCTTTGATAAGCCCCATGTGATGTCAGGAGTCTTGACATCTGCAGATGTAACCTCACCATTCAGGCCAGTGTCTGTGCCAAGTAAAGAAGCTGGGTTCCACCAAGACAGCACGTCCCTGGGCCAGCCTGGGTTGGCGCTTTGTGATCATGCTTCCTTTTTAAAGCTCATTCCAACTCTCCCATCCCCACAGGCACTCCCCCACAACCACAGGGCCTGCCACTTGGGTTCCTCAAGGTTTGGGCTCATCCTTCAACCTTGTGAGGCTGGGAGCTAACCTTGGGCCTCCCTGAGGACAGACCCAGGTCTCCTTCCTAGTTTCTGAGGTCCCTTCCTTTTGAGGCAGGCAGTGGGAAGGGGTCTCCAGTGTAGGCCACCTGATAATTGGGCTCAGAGAATGTGGTAAAGCACATTGACCAATTGGAGCAGAATCATCCTGTGGTGGTCACCTCTCTGGGCCCTTGCTGTTAGAACAGACAAAAACTTAGAGGCAGAGAAGCTGAGCCCCTTCCTGCAGAGGACATGGGGTGTCTAGGATTGAGTCGGGCAGAGTGTGCTGCAATCTTGGTGAATATTCAGGTGATGTGTCCCTGTGGCTGGCTCCTGCCTATGCAAACAGTCACCTGGGAAAGAGAAGCAGACAGTCCAGTGGCAGCAGCAAGGAACAGTGGGACAGTTAAGCAAGACAGATCACGAAGGCTGGTGGAGAGAGCCCCCGCTGAGGCCCAACCATGGATGGCTGGACATGGGGTGCCCGTGTCCTCTGCTTGCTGAGCCTATTAGGAGTCGTGAGTAGCCAGCTCAGACCCTCCTGCCTCTTCCACTGGGTTCCAGATCTGAGAGCCATGGGGCATTTGGGGGTTCAGCTGGAGATCCCATTGTCCTTCCCTATCAAGCAGGTAGCAGTTGTGGCTTAGAGAACTTCTGACTTTGTGGCTTCCTCCTCTCTGTCCCTTCCTCAGGCAGTCTGCTTTGACTATGAACATGTCCTCCCTGGGGTCAAGCCCAGCTCACATCCCTGTTGCTTCCTCCAGAGCCTAGCTGGGCCCTCTTGGGGCCACAGAGACTGGCTCCTTTGGAACTGGAGCTATAAGGTCAGGCTCTCCCCTTCACAACCCCCAATCTGCTTTCTCTAAGCCAGGCAGGCCTGCATCACACACCTCCCCTGTGATGGTCCCAGGCTTTCCCCACCCACCATGACTTCTTCAGCCATCTTCCACTTTGGTGGCCTCCTTTGCAGGGGGTATGGCCAGGGACCTAGTGGGGTCTGGGCAGTTAGTGCCCACCTTGTTCTGACATTTAGAACACTCTTCCTCTCATGATGCCCAAGCTGGAGAAGCTTCTGGCAACTAACTATTGCTCCATAGCCTAGAAGACTGGAGTGTGGAATAACAGGACAGAGAGCCAGCCCTGATATGCTACAAATTCCCAGCTAATCTTCTGAGTCACTGCAAGTGACAGCAGGGACTAGGAGGGGAGTCCTGAAGTCCTGGGTGGGCCTCACAAGACTGAGGTCTTCTTCCTCCCCTCCCCTGTCAGGGGGCTGTCACTTCTCCCTAGCACCTCCCTAGGGCATCCAGTCTTAGGTGAACAGGATTTTCCATGGATCCTGGAACCATGAAATTATCTGTGTGACCTGGAGAAAGTCCCCACCCCACTTCCTGAGGCTCCCTTATCTATTTTATAAAAGAAAATTCCTCTGTTAATCAGGGCTGTGCGCTGAGTGGGATCTGATTTGTTGAGGGCTGAGAATGTGGTTGCCATATGGGTCCTTTCCACTACTGGCTCCTTCTGGTGTCGAGGACATTCCCTTCCTCCCATCTGTGTGTACCCAACAGTAAAAGCTTTATTTTTAGGAGGGGACCCTAGACTAGTGGGGGCCATTCAGCAGCTGGCGTGGGTATCAGTATCAGGACTAGAACTAAATCATTGTCTCTCCGAGTGGGCTCCATTCCCCAGAGCCCCAAGGTGAATAGCTGTCACTGATAGGGAGGCCAGGTGTCCAGAGTGATGGAATGTTCCTTGGGGAGTGGGTGGGGATCAGTATGATATAACTGGGGTGATTCAGCAGAAGCATTTGGGTAAGTCTTAGAATGGCCCAACTTTTCAGCCCATCTCTCTGTCCCTCTCTGCAGTCTCTACCTGGCAGCTGGTCCTTATTTGGGCTTCCCTGAATTTGCTCCTTCTCTTAGGAAGTACGGGGCTGCCTACTCTTGCTTTGGTTGGGGGCCTGTTCACCTTGGGCTCTGCTTCCTTTGTTCTCAAGAGTTCCCTACGCAGACCATATGAAGATATCCCCGGAAGGGACAGGGTTTGCAGACAGTGGAGTATGAAGGACAGATATTGACGCTTTCAAAGC
The DNA here is from genome assembly GCA_004024805.1 of Geosciurus inauris. NCBI lineage: Eukaryota > Metazoa > Chordata > Mammalia > Rodentia > Sciuridae > Geosciurus > Geosciurus inauris. Next base: position 24,464 of record PVHX01014340.1, read on the forward strand.
ACTACAGGGTGACAGGCTGTCTGTGTAAGAAAGTCATTGTTATCTGTTTGGGGCTCTGACCTGTTGGTCGGTCAGTTTTCATTTTCCTCCAGTCTGGGGAGGGAGAGTGTTAGGAATTCCTGCCTTTGACTCCCAGTTCCCTAGAGAGCTAGGGAGCCCAAGAGCCACCATTGATCTCTGCTTGTCCCTGGCTCCATCCCACTTGATCTCGTATGAGGTACACCTTCAGAAACACTGCTAGATTTCCAGGAAAAGCAACTTGTTTTCCAAATTCCAGAGAGCATTCCCTGTGGTCACTGGCAGCACCAGATTCTGAGAGTCAACCAGATTCTGGGAGGCTCCTAAAGCTGTAATCCTTCATGAATCTAAGCCACATGCAAGGGCAATTATCTTCCATCCATAATTCACCCAGCCACCCATCCCAATATAGCACCTCGCTCATTCACCATGCATCCAATCATCTATCTCTTTATCTGTCTGTCTGTATGCATATCATTCAGCACAGCAATAATCCATCCATCCACACATCCACCTACCTATCCATCCATCCATCCATCCATGTATTACATTCCTTTGCTTCTTTACCTATGTGCTCACCAGCCCATGTGCTGATTCGATCATCCTACAATTTCTATCCATTTACTCATGTATCCCTGCCACGGTATCCCTGAAAGCAAAGCCTGAGACAAAGGCCAGAAGTCAACCCTGGTTTTCAGTAGGCTGAGATGGAGGTATTGGTGGATCTGCATTCCTTCTGGAGACGGCAGGGGAGAATCCCTTCCCTTGCTTTTTCCTTGGCTTGGGACCCCTACCTTCATCTCCAGAGCCAGTGGTGCAGCAGTGTAGCTTCTTTATATCTCAATCTGTCCACTATCACATCTCCTCTGACTCTGACCTCCCAAATCTCTCCTATAAGGACTCTTGTGACCACACTGGCTCACTTGGACAATCGAGAATATTTCTAGTCTTGAGATCCTCCACCCAATCACATCTGCAAAGTCCTTTTGCAATGTAAAAGCACATACTCATGGGCTCTGGGGATTGGGATGTGAACATCCTTGGGGGGCTATTATTCTGCCTACCAAGGTAGTTGATGCAGACTCGTTTCCAGGAAGCAGGAGGGCAGAGTAGGGGTGGTAACAGGGAGGGAGGAAAGGCTATTATAGGGAGTGACCTGCTTACTGCTATGAGATCTTCAGAAGCACTTGGTTGAATGTGCCTCAGAACTTATTTCCATGAGATGGAAAGGAGAAGCATCTGTCCAGACCTCTGTCCTCCTATCCCCCCTTCCCTTCCTTTCATGTGTCTGAACATCCATCAAACACACATAGAAGCCCTGTGATGGAGGCCCATATTTAGGATGGAGCACAACTGAATCAGGCTTCATTTCTGTCTTCAAGTCAGTTGAGCCAAGGACCTAGAGGAGCACAGGTGGCTCAGCTCATCATGCTAACTCTTTCCTGTAGGTTCTGGGCCACGTGCACCCTGAATGTGGTTTCATCACCCAGCTGAGAGAAGATGAGAGGGCCTGTCTACAGGCAGCAGAGGGGATGCCGAACACCTCCCTGGGTATGGGGCTTGGTGGGAGCGGTGGTATCCCCAGTTCCCTTGTCTCCTCCATCCTGCCTGCTCAGCCTGCTGGACCAGCTGTCTATTCTGTGTCTCCCATCTCTCTATCTAGGCTGCCCTAGGACCTGGGATGGGCTGCTGTGCTGGCCGGCGGCAGGTTCTGGAGAGTGGGTCACTCTTCCGTGCCCTGCTTTCTTCTCTCACTTCAGCTCAGAGCCCGGTGAGGGCCTTGGGTGGGGTGGTGGAAGGAGGTGAGGTGATTTCATCGGGCGGGGGGCGGGGTAGTGACCCATCTCTGGCTTCAGGTCCAGGCAGTTCTGGATCTGAATGCCACCCTTCCTGCTTCTGGCATGACCCTGAGCAAGTCATTCAACCCTGGTCCCCTACGTGCTAAACAAGGGGAAGGATCAGAGGGCGGAGTATGGGGGGCTTGGCATCAAGCAAATGTTCTCCAGCTGTTACGCGGAGAGTAGAGGAAGGCAGGCCCATCTCCCTGAAGGTGCTACTAGACTAGGATGGGAGGGTGGATGGGCCCCCCCTGCTCTGCCTCACTCCCTCTCGGGGTCTCTGAGGTGGACAGTCCCTCCAGGGACAGAGAGGATCTGTTCTCTTTCCTACTGCCCTTGGGATGTTGAGGGTCTAACTCATCACTCTCTGCCCCTAGAGGGTGTGGCTCTTTCTTTTTAACAGAGGAAACCTTGGAGGCCAGAAAGAGATGACCCCAGAGTGTGTAGCAGGCAGGCTGGACCCGGAGCCCATGCCTCTCAGGGACCCACCCTCTCTCTGTCAGCCTGTGCAAATGCTACCAGGGGCATCTGATGCTCCAAGGCTCCTCCCGCCCCTCCTGGGGAGAGGGTGAGTGCTGCAAGCAGAGCCTCTTGCTTCCCTCCCAGGAGCTGTGAAGCGGGACTGTACCATCACCGGCTGGTCAGATCCCTTCCCAACATACCCTGTGGCCTGCCCAGTGCCCTTGGAGCTGCTGGCTGAAGAAGTAAGAGGCTTCTAGCATCTTGGAGGAAGGGTCGGCGTGGATGTCTGTATGGGTAACAGACTGCACAACTGGGTGGCCGCCATTCCCATTATTCTAGCCATCCCTTGGAACATTAGTTACAGCAGTCGCCCAGCAGCAGGCAGTAAAGTGTGTGCTCAAGGGTGACACATGGGCTACTTTGCTTGGAGGGAGTTGGGAATAGGGAGGCAGATGGGCTGGCTCCCATCTTCTTGGTGAGGCTTTCTGTGCCTGGTCCTCCAGAGAATGACCCAAGTGGCTCCAGAGAAATAAACGCTCCTGGAATCGCTGGGCCACTGACCCTCCCGCCCCCGGGTCCTCCCCCTGTGGGGCAGTGTACATGGGGTGTGGGTGAATGGGAGGGACTCAGCCCAGAAGTGATGGCAGCCAACACATCCCACGCTGTGCACAGAGCAAGGTGCTTCTTCCACACTCACACTCCCATTCCTCTCTCCCTTCAGCTCTGAAAGTTAAATCATGAATGTGACCATTTTTCCAATGAAAAAACTGAATCAGAGAGGGGCGGGGGCTGCCTGAGTCGTACAGGAGAGCAACTTAGATGGGGGCCAGTGATAGGGCTCCTGCTCCCTTCCCTTGCCTGTATCCTCCATCTCGGGGGCTGAGAGGGACTCTGATTGATCCGTACAGCTGGGCATGGAAAGAGCTCGTCCCTGCCCGCCCGTGGCTGTGCCTCACTGCCCTGGCAGTCCCCTTTGTATGGGGACATTGTGTTCCCCAGCTGGTGAGCACACTGGCTGTCAATCAATAGCTGATTTCCTTCTGGTTTTTGTCATTCCCCAGGGATGGCTCTCTGCTGCTGCCTCTTCCCACCCCCAAAGCAGCAATGAGTGCTGAGCATCTCCCACCCCCACCGCCTACCATCTTCACCACCCCGCTCTCCCCAGCAGGGCAGGGGAGGGTGGCTGTAAACCAAAGCCTCCCAGCTTAGAGGAGCTCGCTATGGTGCCCAAACCCTTCTGCCCTAGATGGGGAGGGCTGGGGTGGAATTGCTCATTGCCAAGTCTCCCTTTCCCCAAAGGCTGACACTTGTCTTTCCCCTCCCCAGAAATCTTACTTCTCTACAATGAAGATCATCTACACCATGGGCCATAGCATCTCTATTATCGCCCTCTGCGTAGCCATTGCCATCCTGGTGGCTCTCAGGTTTGCTATTCTCACCACCTTCAAGAACTTTCATTGGCTCCCTATTGCCCAGAGGACCGAGTCTGATTCTTGTCCTGGCGCTCAGGAGGTTCTAAGATCTAGGCATCATGTCTGCTTCTAATCTTTCCCCTTCCCCCACCACGTGGACCATCCCCTCGCACACCAGAGTCCACTCCTACGGCCACGCCTTTGCTCATGTAAAGCTCGGGATTGTAATGCTTTTTTTTTTCCTCAGCGCATTTACATCTGCCCCAAATTCAAAGCCCTGCTTTAGTCTGCTTCTGAGAATCCTCTTTGCCCCCTGCGTTCAGCCCTTCCTGACTGTTACCTCCCTCTGAGGCCTTTTTCTGTTTTAATCACTCTCCAGTGTTCGAAGTCTGAGTCAAGCACACGGGCCAGCGCTGCCCTCTGCCTCAGGGGCTGAGTCTCCATCACCCAGGCACTCCCACAGACATTTCGCTGCTGTATCTGCCACTGCTACCCCAGATCAGAGCTCTCTGAAGGCAGGACCTAGGAATTTCCTCTGTCCCTGCACCTCTGCTGAGCCCAGGGCCATGGTTGGTCACCTGACCTGCAGGGCTACAACTCCAAGTCCAGCTCAGTGCAGCTCCACTTACTTCTGCTTGACTTGCTTGGATTTACTTCACCCAGCCCAGCCCAGCCAGGCCCCTGTTGTAGGGACCTCAGACAGGTGCCCTCGCCCACTTGGCCTTTCGCTCTTCATCTCTTCTTGTCCCCTCCAGGAGGCTCCACTGTCCCCGGAATTACATCCACACCCAGCTGTTTGCCACCTTTATCCTCAAGGCGGGAGCCGTGTTCCTGAAGGATGCCACTCTCTTCCACAGTGACGACACAGACTACTGCAGCTTCTCCACTGTAAAGCTGTAGGGGGAGGGGCAGGCTAGAGACCAGTGTGCCTGCCCTGTGGGCAGATCCCTCTCGGCCAATTCCACAACAGGAAAGGACCCCTCCCCCTTCCCATCCCCAGTTTGGGTCCTGTCCCCAAGCCTTCCCAGACCACCATGCCCATCCATGCCCTTGCCCATCTTGCCGCCCCACTCCCTAAGTCCACATTCCTTTCCATGGTCCACCCACCATGTTTTGCTCTACCTAGTCTTTCATTTCTCTTCACCTCATTTTGCACCTCCTCTGTCCATTTGTGGCTGAGCAGAGCCGCATCCCTCCTTCCAGAAGTGCATAGAGAGAGTACAGAATGCACACAGAGCTGGGGCCTGCCAGGTAGAGAAAGCTGAGAGCTGGGAGAGAATGAGAGAGGACTTTAGAGAGGAGGTGGCTTTGGAGCTGGGGCAGCAGCAACAGGGAGATAGGGAGGAAGGACATGTCAAATGAAGGGAAAAGTGTGAACAAATTCTCAAAGACAGGAGAACTGGGACACGGCCATGAGGCCAAAAGTTGTAAAGGTGTGAGCAGGGGAGAAGCTACTGAAAATAGAGGGAAGTTGGATGCAGGGCCAGGACTCAGCATCTGCAAGGTCCTCTAAAAGTAAGCGGAAATGAACAGATAAGTGAATGAAGAAACCAGCAAGTGATCTGAATTAATTAGTGGAACAATGAATAATTAAAAAAAGTGAGCACTTATTATGTGCCGGGTATTACACTAAGTGCTTTAGATGTATGACCTCCTTTAATCTTCAAAACACCTTGGAGACCAACACATCACTTCAATCCCATTTTTGTCAACGAGGGGAAACTGGCAAGGTTGCCCAGCTGCACAGTGGGGGAGCTGGGCCTGAATCCCGGCCCCTTGGGCCCAGCAGTGGTGCTGCAGCTCACCCCTGATAGGCAAGCAAGTCACACTATGAATGAATAGTTGCGTGGGTGCATCGTGTGTGTGTGTGTGTGTGTGTTTGTGTGTGTGCGTGTGTGTGTGTGTGTGTGTGTGTGTGTGAGAGTTGGTGTGGGTAAACAGTCCAGCCTCACAGCTCCCAAATCAGGAAGGATGGGGTAAACGTGAGACTCCAGCCGCAGCAGCTCTTAGGTGGAGTTGCCACTGAATCTTATCATGAGGTCACAGCATGGGTACTGGGAGATTTTCCTCTCACAGATGAAAAGCTAAGGTGTGAAGAGATTTGCTAACAGAATGTAAACGTGAACCCAGCCTCCCTGGATCCTGCATCTGTGCTCTCAGCCACCACATTATACCACCACAATCATACCACCACAATCCCTTTAGGGAAGCGCAAGCAGTCTCACGGCCCAGGCTATGGTGGAGGGTGCCTGGAGGTTCAGGGTCTCCATGGGGTAGAGGAGATGTGGGTGCCAGCTGCAGTGGGGGTCTCAGCTCTAAAGCACCCAGGTCCCCTGCCCTCAGGTCCTGTGCAAGGTCTCTGTGGCCACCTCCCACTTCGCCACGATGACCAACTTTAGCTGGCTGCTGGCTGAAGCTGTCTACCTGAGCTGCCTCTTGGCCTCTGCATCTCCCAGCTCCAGGGCAGCCTTCTGGTGGCTGGTTCTTGGTGGCTGGGGTGAGCACTTAGGGCTGTTCGGATACCCTGGGGAGGTGGAGGGCTGGGAAGGCCCAGGGTGCTCACACAGAGGCCCTTCCCCTAACTGATGGTGACCCCACAGCCCAGAGAGGGAAAGAGATGGGCCACAGTCCTACAGCAGGTGTTGGAGAGCAGGACTGGATTCCTGGACCTTTGCGCTTATCAGGTCCCACCTTTGTGGCCAGTAGTGGTGGTGGGAGGTGAGGGACCATCTCAGAGCCAAAGATACAGCCCCTCTCACTCGAGTCTCCTTTGCACTCCACAGGGCTTCCCATGCTCTGCACTGGCACCTGGGTGGGCTGCAAGTTGGCCTTTGAGGACATCGCGTGAGTCTGAGCAGCCTCCTCATTACACCTACACCTGGGGTTCTGGGGTGTGGAAAGGACTGTCAAGCAAAACAGCCTTTCTGCCCGGGGAGTAGGAAGAGAAGGCAGAGGAATTCCCAATGTGGGTGGGGCCAGGAGGCAGGGAGAATTTCTGCAGTTAGCACAGAAGGAGCAGGAGCCCCAGCAGAAGGGGCCCAGATTGCCAGAATGTTGGGGGTTGAGGGTGTGGGGCTGTGAGTGTGTTCCCTGGAAGTTTGCGGGCCACCAGGGACCGATGTTAGAGAAGTCCATTCCTCTAGGCAACGAGAAAGGGTGAGGCCAGACTGTACTGGGGCTCCTCTTTAGAAGGAGGCCTATGTGTCTGGAAAAAAGATACCTCAGGAGGGAGGTGAGGTGAATGACACCGAAGAGAGGAGCCCAGGAGTAACAAGAGGAGAGAGGTGCATATGTTCCCACAGAAAAAGAGCAACCCATTAGCCCTGGCCTGCCCTCTCCCCAGGTGCTGGGACCTGGACGACAGCTCCCCCTACTGGTGGATCATCAAAGGGCCCATCGTCCTCTCCGTTGGGGTCAGTTCCTGGGATTAGCGTCTTTCTGCTTTATTCAACCATCCTCCTTGGGTCCCCTAAGGGGCTGTACACAGTAATATGCAACAGGAAACACCTCCAGGCAGGGAATCGGGAACCCTGGGTCCCACTTTCCTCTGTGCTGATCGTCTGGGCACAGGTTCTTTGCCTCAGGATCAGATTCATTGGAACTGGGTTGCCAACAATGTGCATGCTTCTAGCTTGGAGTCTCCATGAGTCTGGAATGCTAGTTGCTGATTTTGCGCTGTGGGGCCAGAGGCTGGGGTGGGGCATAAGTGAAACCCGCGCAGGGGAACCACCACCCCGGGCTCCCACTTGTAACATGGAACAGCGAGGTCTGTTTGCGTGGTGCTGGGTAAATGAGTGAAGTTTTTCCAGCTTAACAATTGTACAAAATGATGGGCATCTGCTTTGAGGCAGAGAAGACTCAAGGCAGGTGGCAAGGCCTGATCTTCCCACCTTGGCTATCAGGTCTGGAAAGGAAGCAGGACCTAAGCCTTTTGTGTCCTCTGAAGACCTCATGTGGGCCCCTCAAGTCTCCAGGCTACAAGTTCCAGAACCATGATCCATGCCCATTTCTCCACTGGCACATTCCCATGTCTCAGAGATTTGGGGCTTCTAGTTCCCGAAGGGGCTAGGGTTCTTCCTTAGACCACCAAGGGATTCCCCTGACCCTTGCCCTCTCTCTCATTTCCAGGTGAACTTTGGGCTTTTTCTCAATATTATCCGCATCCTGTTGAGGAAACTGGAGCCAGCTCAGGGAAGCCTCCACACCCAGTCTCAGTATTGGTACCACCGTGGAGTGGGGGAGGCGGGGCTTGTGCGCTTTTGGGGACTGTGTGTGTGTGTGTGTGTGTGTGTGTGTGCACGCGTGCGCATGTTGGGGGATACTGAGGGAGGACATGGAGGAGATTCCAGGTGGTTCTGTCTCATCCAGCAAGTACCCATGATCCCAGCTCTGTCCTCTTTCCTGTGTCCTCAGAGAAAATAGATCTTGTCCCTTCCCTCCAGGAGAGCACAGTATGGGAAAGATGAGGACTCCCAACAGCCAGTTACCACGCCAATTAGGCTGAGGGGAGCTGAGATCTATTTCTGCAAGGGCTTAGAGATGGGAATCTTTCTAGACCATTCGGAGGAGGGAGTAGGGAAGACTGCCTGGAGGAAGCAGTCTTTGAACTAGACTTTGAAAGATGCATAGACTTTGGAATAAAATGAGACAAGAGCCCTTCTGAGAGGGTACAGCAGAATCCAGAGCTCCAAAGTAAGGAAGCCCAGCATGCGTGTGGGAAGATGGGGTGTTCCAGGTGGCTGGTACCCAGTGGAGTGGGAAGGCTATGGCAGTGCCAGTGGGCAGGGCCCACACGAGAGTTTCTAACCCCAGCCTTGGGAACCTAGTGTCTGTCTTTCCTGCAGGCGTCTCTCCAAGTCAACGCTTTTCCTCATCCCATTGTTTGGAATTCACTACATCATCTTTAACTTCCTGCCCGACGATGCTGGCCTGGGCATCCGCCTCCCCCTTGAGCTGGGATTGGGGTCCTTCCAGGTGAGGGTCCCCACAGGTACTTTTTCCCTCCAAGTACTTGAGCAGGAGGCCTTGGCTAGCTTCATGATAGGGAGAGGGCTACTACTATTCATCTATCTATCCATGCCCTCTGTCCATCTTCCAGCTATCCCTCTCGCTCCCTATTCTGTCCACCTCTGCACCCACCCACCCATCCATCCCTCCATCCATTCATCTTAGCTATTCAACACTTATGTGCCAGACCACGTGCATATTAATAAAGGATACAGAATAAAGAAAATCAAGAGAAGCTGGGCAAGGTGTCACACACCTTCAATCCCAGCGACTCGGGGGGCTGGAGCAGGAGGATCCTACGTTTGAAGAGAGCCTTGGAAAACTTAGAAACTTTCTCAAAATAAAAAATAAGGGTCCGGGGATGTAGCTCAGTGATAGAGCACCCCAGGTTCAATCCAAGTCAGAGAAATGGGCTAAAAGTACAGTTCGGGTAGGCTTGCTACGACAATGATATCAAACAGTGTACCTGGCAAACAGTAAGTGATGAATACACCTAAATTCCCTTTTGGCAAACACCCAACCCAAGCTGCAGCCTAGGGGTAGTAGCAAGACTGTGGAGGCCTTGATGGAACTGTTCTTATGGAGTCCTTTCTCTCTGATCCCACAGGGGTTTATTGTTGCCATCTTCTACTGCTTTCTCAACCAAGAGGTATGTGATTCTCCTGTCTCTTCCTTGCTTATTGAGCTCCCACTACCACCAAACCTAAGCCCCTTCCACCCTCCCCAGCTTAGGCTGACTCCTGTGATCCTTGACTCCCATGATCCTTTGTGGAAATCTGTGCTGAGCTCCTTGACGAAACTGAACCTAAATGTTTACTATAAATATCTTTTCCCCATCCCTCCTCTGAGCTGGGCCAAATTCTAATGCCTGCTCACTAGGAGGTAGAGGAGGTCTTTCAAGGATCAAGAGAGAGTTGGGGAGGGATTATGCTGGGGTTGGGGGGGGAGATGGTCAGAGAGAGCAGAGAGAGTCAAAGATAGATGTACTGAGAATTAGGGACACAGAGTCAGAGACAGAGAGGAAGATCCAAAGCAGAGTGTGGGAAACAGAGTGCCTAGAAGAGGCACACAACTGGACCAACCCAAGAAGAAGCCAGACAGGAATAGACAGATTCGATGGCTCTGCTGCTCTGCACAGAGAGGCATGGAAAGATGGCAGGCGGGAGTGAATGCCATCCAGAAGACCCTGTGGGTTTCTACCCTTAGGACAGTCTTGCTCTGGGGAGAGATGGGAGAATTTAGCTCTGAGCTTGAACTCCCTGGCCTCTTTGTTGTGCATGGGGACAGGGTCACGGGCTGTCCCTGGTGACCATGGATTTGCCTCCAGCTCTGCATCTGGTAGAGACTCTGGCTGCAGGTGCCCTGTGCCTCCACCTACCTGCACCTCCACCCCTACTGCTTCTTTCTCCCTGGTTCCCTGGTCTCCCAGTCCAGCCTCTCTGAGCCTTGCTTGTGAGCCTTATCTGGGGACTGGAATGTAGACCCAGGCCTGCAGCGCGAGGGTGTGGTGGATGGCAGGGACTCTGGGTGCTGTGGGAACCCTGGGGGGAGTAGCCTTTGTGGAGGCCAGTAGGATCTGGGAAAGGGAGTTCCCACAGGTAGTTATGGAGGGATCCATCTCAGGAAGCAGCATTGGAGACCAGATGCTGCTGGTGGTGGGGAGCTTGCTACCCACCAGCAGTGCTTTCTGTTTTTAGGCAGCTGTGGGGAGACATCTTTCAGTGAGCAGAAATCTGCATCCCTTTTATCTTTATCGCATCCCTAGCCCAGCTCTGTCAGGCAGGTCCAGTCCCTCAGCCCCCAACAATCCCATAGAGATGTGAAGATACAGATGGCACCCCCTGGCTGCTTTTCTTTCATTTCTCTCAACTGCAGTCCTCACACAAAGATCTGAGTCCTCGCTTCCTTCAGTCATACCCTCTGGACAGATTCCCACGTTTGAGCTTACAGAATCTCACCCCAGCTCTGGGGTGGCTGAAGTCACCCAGGGAGGACAGAGTAGGAATTTGGCTAGGATACTCAGGAAAACACCCATACATGTGTTTAATCAGGCCCAGACACAGGCAGTGCTAAAAGGCAGAGAAAGAGCTTAAGGCAGTGGCTAGCAATACTCAGAGGAAGGAGGAAGTAGTATTCTGCAGAGGCAGTACTGGACAATGCCTGTGGTCAGCTGCGGTTTCTGCTGCCCTGTGTGTGTTTCTCCTACATTACCTCTCCCTGCACCCCCAGTCTCCTTGGGGTGAGCAGTGGAGTGGCAATGGGACCTTCCTAACATCCTCTCCCTTATCCCTGGAGGTGAGGACTGAGATATCCCGGAAGTGGCATGGCCATGACCCTGAACTTCTGCCAGCTGGGAGGACCTGTGCTAAGTGTGCGATGCCCTCCCGCTCAGGGGCGAAGGTGCCGACGTCCGTGTGCTAGGTGGGCCACATTGTGCCTGGAGTCCATTCCTGAACGGGGGCAGCTACAGTGCGCCCACCAGTCTCTGGAGGAGCAAGACCATACTCTCCACCTCTGTGTCTGACTTTTCTCTAGGTCCCTTTATGTCAACGCTAACTTCCTTGGTTCTGTGTCTCTTCCCAGTAGGTCTTCTTCCTAGAGTTGGGGCCACAGCCCAAGGCTCTGAGGAGCCCATAAACTTGTATCTGAGTAGATACACACTCGAGTGAATAAATGTGCCTCTCAGGGGGAGAGTGTCTCCATCCTGCATTTGAATTTCATGTGCATTTGTCTGGGTTCATGCTGCACTATCAGCAGGGATCCTCATGTTTTATTAATTTTAAAAGTGGATTCTCTTTGTTCCCTCACCACTCCCACTCGTCTCCTCCCACAGGCAAAGAAGCCAACGTGTGCGATGTGAGTCTTTGTGTTTCTGTGTCACTTGCAAAATATGGAGTGTTTCCTGTGTCTCTTCTGCAAATTTACATAGATGCTATTGGTTATGCTCCTCATCCTGCTTCTAGTGTTTTCCTGCTCAGCACTGTGCTTTTGAGAAATCCACCCATGTTGCCATGTGTGCATATGGACCCCGTTTGTGTGGTGCCACATGGGGCCATTGTCACGAGTAACCCAGGCCCCTCCCGCTGGGTGAACATGCATCTGATGCTCCCTCTGGACTGTTGTGGGCAGGCCTTTCTCTGGGACTCATAACCAGGAGTAGATACGCAGGACACAATTACACCTCTTCTTGATGTGACAAAGCAGTGACAGATTGTGCGTCTGCAAAGCAGTGCTCCCACCAGCAGCTCTCAAGTTTCCCAAATCTCCGCAGCCCCCGACACGTGGCACTTCCAGCTCGTTCACGTTTGCAGCTCATACGGTGCACGGTGGCTCCGCACTGCTGTTCCCACATCCGTTTCCCTAATGACTAACAAATGTGAGCATCTCTCCTTGGGCCCGTTAGCCTTTTGGGTATGTTCTTCCAGAAAAAGCTGAGTCTCCTTCCCTGTTCTTCTCTGAGGCGAAGATTCCTCCACTCTCTAGTTTCTTCTCTTGGGTCTTGCGCACCCTCCTGGGTCCTGCCTTGCTGCCTGCTGCCCCCACCCTCTGAGGGCTCCCTTAATGCAAACATGCATACCATTCACTCCTCTGCCATCCTCCTCCTTGTCAGGAGAGAGGAGAAAGAAACCAGGGTACTGTTCTTGGGGACCTGATGCTAACTGATGGAGGTGGAGAGATTTCAGTACCAGGCAGAAATGGATGCTCTGCAGGTCCAAATGAAATCTCTCCTCTTGTTAGTCTACCCACAGCTGAACTGTCCTGTAGGACTCAGCCCCGGGCCCCTGCCTCCAGGAAGCCTTCCCTCACTATGCCAGCCTTTCCTCTTTTCCCCTGAGAGTCAAGTCTCCCCCTCCAGCCTCTACCCACTGGGGCTGATTGCCACAGGTGCCTTTGCCCTGCTCTGGACCTTGCTTGGGTTCCTCTCGCTTCTGTGATCCTGTTGTGAGCAGCACTATTAATAACTACTCGGAGGTGGATTTTCTTTAAATGCAAGTGTATATTTGATCACACCAATCAGGAACACCCCAACTAGCATTCAATGCACACTAATTACACACTATAAGCAAGTCACATATCCTAGGGCAATTAAACAGTACAAGCAATTTACACAATCCTAGGGCAACCACAAGCCCCCAAATATCTCCGTTGCCACGTGACTTCTCTTAACCAAAGAGCAGATATTGTCTTTGTCCGATGGTTCTCTTCAGCTGACAGCTAGATGTTAGGGAATGGTGGAGTTGATCCAGGGACAGCAAGGAGGCCAGTCTTACTGATGTCCTTGGAGCAAAAAACCCCCAATGTGGCAAGACAAGCAGTTTAAATACAGTTCCAAGTTGGTGGTGTATGTTGGCAATTGGTTACACCCAGTGAAAGTCAATGTCCATTGGTTATGTCCAGTAAGATGATGTAATTGCAACTGGACATATTCTTTGTGCACGTCCATGGAGCTGTGCTCCCTATCAACTATAACCAGTCATTGCTAACCATGCCTCTGGCTAGTGCCCCTTATAACTCCTTATCGATTGCAAGCAGATGTAACTAAGCATGCCAATGGCTGCTGTTCCTTATGGCTAGCAATTTAGTGAGTCCCAGCATGTCCCGACATGTCTATGGCATATTCTCCTTACAGATGCCCTTGAGCTTTTTCTGCACAAAGTTCTGGTTTGCCTTCCATGACGTTCCTAGATCATGCGCTGGGCATGGGTGGGTTGGGCTGCTGGCACACAGATGTGTGTGGTAGAGGACACTGGTGACATCCTTCCCCTCATAATCATGAGGGTTACTGTGAAGGGAGAGGCAGCCACAGGAAACCTAAGGTTACATCGTTACCTGTGATGCCTGGATGCTTGGTATCCACTGGTCTGATAGACATCAAGGTGGCCCAGTCTGAAAACTCATCATGCATTCTTTTCTTTAGTATCAGATCGTGAAAGTAATTCCACTTACCACAGGTGATTGAGAGGTTGTTTTAGCCAACTTCTCCTCACTGTGACCAAAGACCTGACAAGAGCAATGCAGAGGAGGAAAAGCTTATTTTGGCTCATGTTCTCAGAGGTTCAGTCCATGATCCGCCAACCCCATAGCTCTTGACCTAAGGGTATGGTGGAACAAAGCAGCTCAGGACATGCCAGCCAGTAAATAGAGATGGAGCTCTACTCCCCAGGTGAAGCCAGGATGAAAGACAGGCAGTCAGTGTAGATAGGTAATTGGTTAGTTGAATTGAGAGAATTGAGGCTAGTTTGGGTCTGGGAAGTTGGAGAATGGAAATGTTCATGTCTTCAGAGCATTTCCTCCACCCTTATCAAGATAACCTACTCCTGCTCCAACCTGTTGCTAAGATAATATGTCCCAGGGATTGCCCCTCCCTACAGGGAATTGTAAAGTTGTTTTTTAATGTCTCCTGGGCTGCTTCCTGCCTGGATCACTCCATTTGGCCCCTCCCCCTGCCCATCTGCTTCTCACCTTTTGAATACCCGACCTGGGCCAATTCCTGGGCCTAGTTACTATACAGGAAGGGGAGAGAGATAAGGGAGAAGACACACACACACACACAAAAAAAAAAAAAAAGAAAAAAAAGAAAAAAAAACTAAGAAAGTCTAGGATGTATAAAAGAGGCAGGATACCCTCACTTCTTGGGATACCAGGATACCAGCTATGGCCCCCTTCTCCCTCCCAAGAGGAATCTGTGTTACTACCTTTTAAATAAACCCTGCTTTATGTGCCTGCCTCAGCATGCTTCTCTAATGTTCAAACTTCAACATGTGAGGAAGCAGAACTCATCACCAATAACCAGCGGTATCACAGGGACAAACATAAATCTCAAAGTCACACCCCAGACACTTACCTCCTCCAGCCACACCCCACCTGCTCACAGTTGCCACCCAGTTAATCCATACAGTGAACATTCTTGCATTATCTCATGAGCTCCTGGGGGACACCTTATATCTAAATCATCACAGAAGTATAGAAGGGATTTCAAAAGAAAATAAAAATCAACCATAATCTTGTTATCAAATGACATTCACCATTGATATCTTTATGTTTCCTGAAAGGTGTTTTTTCCTGAATCTTTTAGTCAGTGTTTTTTTTTTAGCTGCTGTGACCAAAAGATTTGACAAGAACTATCAGAGGAGGAAAAACTTATTTGGGGGGGCTCATGTTTTCAGAGGTTTCAGTCTACAGAAAGGCTGGCTCCATTCCTCAGGGCTCGAAGTGAGGCAGAACACCACGGCAGAAGGTTGTGGAGGTAAATACCTGAGAACATGGCACCAGGAAGAAGAAAAAGAGGGAAATGGAGAGGATTAGTTCTGCTCAAAAGGGACAAAATATATACCCTAAAGTCACAGCCCCAGGGACCCACCTCCTCCAGCCACACCCCAAAGGCTGTTAACATCCAGTTAATCTCTACCAGCAGATTAATGTACTGATTAAGTTAAAATTCTCATAATCTAATCATTTCACCTCTAAACCCTCTTGCATTGCCTCACACATGAGCTTTTGGGGGACACCTCTCATTTAAACCGTAACACTGCATTTTTGACACATCTTGTGATCGTAATACTTTTCTAAGTTTACATCTTGTTTTTTTCCTTAAAAATAACAAGGAAGCATGTCCTACAAATGGTCAGTAAGCACATAAAGGAATGTTCAATCTCATTAGTCATTAAGAAAACACAAATCAAAACCGCAATGAGATACTGTTTCACACCTGTGAGGAGGGTGAAAATGGAAAAAAAAAAAAAAAAAGACAATAATAAGTATTGGTTGGATGCGGAGAAATTGGAGCCTTCATGCACTGCTGGTGAGGAGGTAAAATGGTCAGCTGCTTTGGCAAAAAGTTTGGCAGTTCTTCAAAAAGCCAAATGTTGAGTCACACAGCAAGTGCGCTCCTTGGTAGATATGGAAGAGAACTGGAAATGTGTCTCTGCATAAAAGCTGTTCGGTGACTATTCAACAAGGTCAACCCAACTATCCACCAACTGATGTCGGGATAAATAAGCTGAGGCATGTCAATACAATGGAAAGCTAATGCCATAATAAAAAGGAGTGGAGTGCTACTAAGTGCACCATGTGTGAACCCTGTAGATATCATGCTGAGTGAAAGAAGCCAATCACAAGAGGCCACATATGTATGAGTCCATTTATATAAAATGTCCAGAACAGGCAAATTCCCATAGTGACAAAGTAGATGAGAAGTTTCCAGAGGCCGGGGAGAGAGAACTGGGGAGTGACTGCTAAGGGGGTTGGCATTTCTTTTTTTAAAAAAAAATTTTTTTTGAATATTGTTTTAGTTGTTGATGGATTTTTTCATTTTATCAATTTATTATTTATATGTGGTGCTGAGGATCGAACCCAGTGCCTCACACATGCTAGGCAAACGCTCTACCACTGAGCTACAGCCCCAGCCCCAGCATGTCTTTTTGAAGCAATAAAATATTCTAAAGTTAGTAGAGATGGTTGCAAATTCTGTGACTATACAAAAAACATCACAGAATCATGCACTGTGAAAGGGTGAGTTTTGTGGTATGTGAATTTTATCTCAATAAAACTGTCATTTTTTAAAAAAGCAACTGAGCTTGCTGCAGAACACTCACAGACATTTTTTTCTGCTACACATATGTGAAGTCTATATAATGTTCTTTATTTAACCAGTTATCATTTAGCAAAATTTCTATTGGTGAAGAAATTGCCATTTTAAATAGATGGGGAGACAGATTTCCTTGTCTATAATTTTGGTGTACACTTTCACAGAGAAAAAAAGTTCAGAATCAGCTTTGAGATTTCCCAAATAAATTCTCCTAGACCTAGAATGCTTGAGGTAATGCTATGCATGCAATAAGTCTTTTAATGCCCAGGCAAATTGCCTTCTGGAAAAGTCAGTCTAGTGGATTCTTGCACAAATGGTTTAAGCATGATAGCTTTTCTGCATTGTTATTATCATTCAAAACATCTTTGTCTCTCTTGGGCTTTAATTGTTGATAGAGATGTTAGCGGAGTGGTGTTAGTGGTTGGTGTTATTTTGCTTGGTTGGTGTTAATGATAGCGGCTAATTAGTGGTTAGTGGCTACTTAGAAGTTTGTGTTAGCAGTTGGAGGTTAATGTTAATGAGCATTAGTGGCTAGTTAGGGTTGTTGGTGTTGGCAGTTAGTTTAGGGTGTCCGCAGTGGTAGAAGCTCTCTCTCTGAATTGTTCACTTCCCTAGAGATTTCATTGTGGATACAAGTCTACCTTTTGCCCCCTTCCAGTGTCACCTGGAACTTTAATTTCCTGCCACTTCTCTAGTCTCTTCCATGATAGGGATCTGTGAAGTGGATCTGTGGACTGGGGTCTATGTCCTGGAATATCCCTTGATTGGCAAATGCTTCCTTTCCCAGGGCCTAGGCTTCCTGATCTCTAGTAGGGGCGGGGTGGGGGGAGGGTTGGTCAAGAGGAACATCTGAGGGATTTTCAGAAAGGACGCTGGATGGCAGGTTAGGAGGTGAATCGGGGAGAGCAATACTCGTTATGGCCACCAGGTGGCAGACTAGCAGCAGCCAAGATCCCTGGCTGGACCATCCTGTGTCCTGGATGAGGTCCTGACACTAGAGATGGACAGAGAAACCCCAGGGCCTGACTTGGGGTTCAGCCAGCCTAAGGGGCTGGTGGAAGAATGGGGTGCTGCTTTGGATGGAATGGAAGAGAGAGGAAAAGGACATCCCCAAGCCCCTCCTGACCCCAGTCAGAAAAAAAAAAAAAAAAAAGAGGCTAAGGAGACAGGAGGAGTGTTGTCTGACAGATGAAGGCTCTGTGTGAGAAATAGGCCACGGGGGCTCCCTGGGACCTCTGGGTCTCTGTGGGGAAAGCATCCTCCTCCAGCCAGCCTGCCCTTGGATTCTGAAAGGAGAGCATTTCCCAAGGGCAGGGAAGGAAGGAACCCGGCTTCCCTCTGGTGGTGTTCAGGGCTCCTCCACATGGTGGATAGATGAGATAAAAGCGAGGGCTGCTCTGGCCCTGCAGACCCCCAGGGATTTTGGAAAGATCTGCAGGGTGGAGCCAGAGTCCGGATGGAAGTGAGAACGAGAGTGTGGGGTGCAGAGTCCTGGGATGTGGGAGCCCCTATGACAGAGTGTGGACGGGGGCAAGAGCAGTCAGGGAAGTTTTCCTGGGTGAGGGACTCAGGCTGGCAGGTGGACCCCAGCAGGCCAAGCTGCACAGGGGCCCGTTCCACCACCAGCTGGGCAGGAAGCAGGAATGTGGCTTTCCTCAGCTTGGGAAGCCCTATTGGGAGGAAGGGTCTGGCAGGACGGTGGGTTGCAGAGCCAGGTTTCCTTCCCAGACTCTCACAATATCCATTCCTGTTAGGGCTCCGGGTCTGCTGGGCCATCCATTCCTTCATTGGCCATTTACTAAGTTCTTGCTCAGGCAACTGGTGCCTTGCTAGAGTCTGGAAATTCAGGGATGTCACCCTATTCCAGGGGCTAAAGGTCTGATTAGGGAGGGTGTGAGGTCAATTTTATGTGCCAACTTGACCGGGCCAGAGCATGCCCAGATATTTGATTGACGTGAGTTCTACGTGTTTCAATGAGGATCTTTCTAGAAGAGGTCAGTTTGCAAATTGGTAGACTGAAAAAACAGATGGTCTTCCCTAATGTGGGGGCACCATCCAATCTGTCAAGGGTTCTGATAGAATGAAGAAGAATGGATTTGGACTTGCTGTGCCTGACCATTGGGATGGAACATCAATCTGCCTTTGGCATTTCTGAGTCTCACGCTTTTTCTTTTCTTTTTTTTTTTTTTTTTTGATACTGGAGATTGAACTCAAGGGCACTCAACCACTGAGCCACATCCTCAGCCTTATTTTGTGTTTTATGTAGAGACAGGGTCTCACTGAGTTGCTTAGGGCCTCGCCATTGCTGAGGCTAGCTTTGAACTGGCGATTCTCCTGTCTCAGCCTCCCTAAGTGCTGGGATTACAGGCTTGCGCCACCGCGCCTGGCTCTGAGTCTCAGGCTTTTGAACGTACCACTCAGGCTTCCGTGGGTCTCCATCTTGCAGACAGCAGTTGACTTCTCAGCCTCCATCATTGCATGAGCCAGAATCACACAATAAATCTCTTGTGGGGGCTGGAGATGTAGCTCAGTGGTAGAGCACATTCCCAGTATGAGTGACACCTGGGTTGCATCCCAGCACCACAAAAATAAAACAAAACAGAAAAACTCCTTTTAGAATAGATATGCTCTACCCTGCAGCCTGAGTCTCCTCATCTAGGAAGGCTTCCCTGATTGCTTCTGAACATATATTAGAATATTTATGTCCTGTTTTTCTAGAGAATCTCCATTGACCCAGAAGATATCAGTCATGGCTGCCTGTTTCAGTGTTACCACTCTGCAGACACAGGACATGTTCATGGCTCTTGGTAGCTCTCCTGTCTCCAGGAAGGCAGAGCTCAGGAGAGAGGCAGTGTAACCAGGAACAGCACACACCTCACACCTGGGAGCCACTGTGGCAAAGTCCCCACTTTTGGTCCCAAACACAGCTGCTCACATTCGTTATCCTGGAGACGGAATGTCAGAAATGTCACATGGCTGTCATGGAAAGCCAAACTCCTCCATGGTCACACTTGTGGAAAGCTTGGCTTAACCTGGCACCAACTTCCTCTTATTGTTTTCTTCCAACCCAAGTCCCACAGAGTTACCACTGTCAGGCACAGCCTTGGTCATGAACCTGCTCAGTGACCACAAGCCTGGGACAGCAGGGTTCTTGTCCTGTGGCATGCTCCTCAAATGTTAGAAGGACATTCAGAGTATGCTTGCCAGCCACAAGTGTGACAGATGTTTATTTAATATAGGGAGATAAACATGCCTCTTTAGCAATGGTATCATCATAGCCATGAGTACACAGAAGGGAAGTCAAATATTGAGGCACTGAGAGAACAAATAGCAGGAAGACCGATCTGGTCTGGGAGTGTTAAAAGAAAAAGAAAAAAAGACTTCTTAGAAGAAGGGATATCTTAGCTGAGATTATAACCATGAGTATGAGTTGGCCAGCTGAAGCCCGGGGAGAGGAAATGGCAAATGCAAAGGCCCTGTGGTGGGGAGGAACTGAACATCTGGGGGAACTGAAAGTAATTAACAGTGGCTGGAGCTCAGGGAGAAAGGGGAAGTGTGTCCTGACACCATGGTGGGGTTGGGCAGTACCCAGATCATGCAGAGCCAGGAAATCTGTGCTAAGGAGGTTTTCTCTCCAGAGCTATTGGAAGTATATGATATAATGAGGGTCCTATTTAAACAAAATGAAATGAAACAAAACAAAACATAAACCTCAAGCTGGTATGTGAAGACTGAATTTCAGGCAGAAACCTCAACGGGAAGCAGAGACCGAAAACAGAGGCTTGGACTAAGATGATGGGGATTGTAAGGTTGGGTTCAAAAGATGTCAAAAGGTGCTGAATTAATGTGTGAGTTGAGGAAGTTTCCAGAAGCTTTCTGGAATGAGTTGAGGTGGAGTGGGGCGAATTGTAGGGGCCAGAGCAGTCGTCAGCTTAAGCATGCCCAACGGGATGCCAAGGAGCAGCGGGAGCAGCTAAGAGGACTAGGCTCCTCCCTCCTCCCTGGCTGCTCCCTCTTAGCCTCTCCTTCGGGGAGCTCACTCTTCTGTTGGCCTTGGGGACGTTTGGATCCCTCCAGGCTCAAGTTGATCTCCTGCATATCTTGCTCCTCGCTGGGGTAGTCTCTGGAGGCAGGACTAGCTTTGTTGGGTAAATGCTGCAACTGATGGAAGCCGGCATGGGGCCACAAAGCAGGAGGGTGTCAGGGGAGAGGAGCACCCAGAACCCAGTGGCTGCAGGTGGGGTGGGGTGTGGGGAAGGGAGGCAGAGGAAGCCTGCTGTTGGCCCCATTTTCACCATGAAGGCGTGTGGTGGTTTAAGAGTGTGAAAACTGGAAATGGTAGTGGCAGTAGGTGTCAGAATAAGCAGGGGGGACATCTGGGGCTCTTGTCAGCACTGACGGCCCAGCTCCAGCCCTGCGTGTAGTGCAGCCTAACAGGGCTCTCCTGGCAACCAGGCGCTCTGAGGAGGCAGAGTTGCGTCATTCCAGATGGGACTGGCCCAAGGGCAGCGACACAGAGACGTCACTGTCTTTGCAAGAAAGCCCTTGTGCGTCCGTCATGATCCTGGGGTCTAAGGTGGAGGAGGCTGAGAGAATGGGACCTGGAACAGTGGTGCTCAGGTCACAGGGCAGGAGGGGTGCTGAGGAACAGCTGGCAGTCAGGGCCCTGCTAGGGGGAAGGGTGGTCCCTGAGAGGAGGAGACAACTGGCTGCAAGGAAGGTGACAGTGACAGGGCATTGGTCTGGATATGGCTGTCGCCCAGGATGAACGCAGGGCTGAGAGGCAAGGAAGACTGAAGCCAAAGTGTCCTCCTCTTCAGAGAAGCCTTCAGAAGGCTGAGAATTGCAAATGGCCAGGATGGGGCAGGATTGGGGTGGCCAGGGGCAGGAGCATGGGGCCAGGAGTTGAGAGAACTTGGGGCAGGCAGGCAGCAGCGGCCACAGAAAGACGAGGCCCTGGCCCTGTTGCTGGTCCTTCCTGCATCAGCCCCGCAATCCTATCATGGCTTCATCCTTGGAGTTTTAGGGCAGCCAGAGGCCCGGGCCCTGGAATCCTTAGGAACAGAGCTGCCCTGGAGAAAGATCGAGGCTTTGGAAACTGACAGGAAACGGCAGATTTTGTTATTACTATTGTTTTTTCGACAGCCCTCCTGGCTCACTCGTCAGGGTCATCTTGCTGTGGACAGTGCTTTTCCAGATTGCTCTTGACCTCTCTCTTCTCTGCATCTCTCCCTTTAGGAGGCCCCGGCTTCAGTTGCAGGGGTGATGGATCAGCATGTCAGGCAGCTGCCTCGTCTCTATGATACCAAACATCTGGGTCCCAGGGCTGGCCAGAGGTGGCCAGAGCTTCCCACTTGATGCAGGTGGCCAACCACTCCCATCTGCTGGAGTTCTCTGCTGGCATCCCCTCCCCTCCCTCTCCTCCCTGCTCTATCTTCCCTTGGGACCATTCTCTCCTGGATGAGACCCCTTCCAAACAGGGTGCTGGGCATTTGAGGGAAAACCACGGAGGCGGGGGTGCTGGGGGTAACAGGTGGGTCAACATGACCCAAGTTCACAGATGCTCCTGGGGCTCTGGCTTCCCCGCAGGCGTCCCTAGGAGCAGGTCAGGACCCTGCGAGGCTCCCTCCCTCTGAGGCATTGCATAAGCAGCCGCAGCCCTGTGTTCATTCCCATGGTTACAGGACTGGGAAAGGCTGGCTGTGGTGGCATCACCATGGCACCCGCGTGGCCCATGGCTTTGCTGGGCGTGGCGCTGGCATGGAGGAGCTCTGGGCTCTCTCTGGACAGATGGCTGCCAGGGAGGGCCCTCCTGGATATCCAGAGGCCTGTAAAGTCCAGAGAGGACAGGGGAAGGGCCCAGAGCAGCCTCTGGGGAGTCCTGAGGGCCTCTGCCTCCTCCTGACTCCTCCCGCAGGGGCTTAAAACACAGCCCAGAGGCCTCATTCCATGCCAGGGCCACTGCAGCAGACCCTCCCCCACCAGGTGAGGCCCTGGCCTTGACCCCAGATGGAACCCTGTGCCTGCCCACAGCCCAAGTTCTTGAGAGCCCCCTACTCCATCTTAACCCTAACCAAGGGCAGCTGGGGTCCTCTCCCAACCCTGCAGGGCTATGGGCCTCTGCCCTGGCCTCCTTGGTTTTCTGGCCTCCTGCACACACCAGGGCTGTGCCCAGGGCCTCCACAAAGTGGAGAGCGAGAGCAGCAGAACCAGTCCTGGTTCTGGGGCAGGTGTGGATGCAGAGAACAGAGACGTGTGCAACTCAGGCCGTCTGGGTTCAAATGTCAGAGGGCAGCTGGGGGTTAGAGTGTCAGGGAAGTGCTCCTGAGAGAGGCAGTGGGTATGGACTAGAGAAGGAGGAGGCCAAGGAGGAGGCAGGCCACACCCTGATCCACAGAACTTGATCTTTCAACAGCGGAATGTCCGTGAGTGTAGAAGTTTCTCCAGGCTTGGTTCTGCATTGTGGAGCAGGAGGCAACTGCTGGAGAAGGTGGGTAGTGGTTAGAGCAATCCCAACCCAGGGAGCTGGGCATGCAGGGCCAGTGGCAGCCTTGGCTGCAGACTCCCCACAGGGCACACGAGAGACACACAACAAGTGTGCCCAAGACCCAGTACCTGGCCCACCGCCTCCTCTGCAGCTCCTCAAGGTTCCTGCGGGGCTGCCAGCCAGCTTCCCAGCTCTTGAATGCCACCCAGGGAAAGCCACCCTCACCTCTCGCCAGGCTCCGTCACCTTCTTCCCCTGGGCTCTGTCAGGCCACATTTGCCTTCTTGATGTCCCCTGAGCCCTGGCACTTAGGCTGATTTCAGTCTAACTGCCACTTGGGACACTCTTCCCCTAGTACCTCCCATGGCTATCTTCTTCCACTCAGCCCTGACTCAGCACCGATGTCACCTTCGCTAAGAGCCCTGTCTTGACTACCTAGTGACTTCATTTGGCTTCCCTGTCATAGTGCCTGGTTTTATTTTCTTCATGGCACTTAGAAGTAACTGCAGTCGATTCTCACCATCTGTGGTACATACAGCCTGTAAAGTCTCTATGGACGCTGTTGCAAATGTAGAATTACTGCTCCTAGGGGACATTTGGGATGATGTTCCTGTGAGCCACTGGTCACGGCACTCTTGTTAACTGGTCAGTACATAGCCCTGTTTTGCATGTTTCTGTTGATAGACACTTTATTTAATATGTACTATTAATTCACTAGCATTAAACTCATGGCCAATGGCATTATGATGTGTCTGAGCAAAGGCTATCTAACACTGTGATGTGTAAGGCACATCACAGCTTTGGCACTTGGGAATGCTAGGCAGTGCTTCATCCTTCACCTGGGGGTCACTTGAAATTGAAAAATCACCAAGATAGCACAAAAAAAGTGAAGAGGATGGTGCTAGCCGGACTGTTTGCTTACGGTATGTAAGCAAGTGCGGGGACTCTTACAGTAGGAGAGTTGGAACAGGAACACAGACTCGCCCTCCCCTTGCTTGCTGCAGCTGGGGATGTATGTGTCAGGCAGCTCAGATTTTTGACTGCTCTGCAAATGTTCAAGAATGACTGGGAAAGCACTGTGAGTATTGACTTTGTACAAAGTCACTGAATCTGGGGTTAGAGAGCGGGTGAATTTGCAAATATGAAATCTGTGACTAATGGGGATCAAGTGCATGTTACTGATGTGCTTCATGCACATGGTCTTTCCTTATCTTAATTACTGCTGTGGGCACAGCACTTGATCAGGGTCATGGTCAAGATCCATAGTTCTTATCTGTCTTAACCTGTTTGAAGTTGCTGCAAGAAAATACCAGAGGCTTTGTAATTTGTAAAGAAAAGAGTTTTTTTTTTTTTTCCTTCTTATTCTCTCTCTCTCTATTTTCAGCTCACAGTTCCAAGAACATAACACAAGCAGGTTCTCAGCTCTGCTGAGGGACCCTGGTACTATCACAACATAGCGGATGGCATCATGGTTAGGAGCACATGTGGGAGGGAGAGATCACATGCTGACACAGAAGGCAAGAGGGAGAATGAGACAGCAAAACCTGCCATATAAAACAACCCATTCTGGAAAGAACCAACCCAAGAAGCCAGCATTAATTCCCCCTAAAGACAGTCATGACCCACTAGGTCCCACCTCATAAATGTCCCACCACCTCAACACCATGACACTGGGGACCAAGCTTCCAGCACATGAACTTTTGGGGGACACACTCAAACCACAGCCACACTGTAGCAATGTCAAATAACTACGTATTGACTGATCAAACTGCTCAGGTACACACACGCACACGCACACACACACACAGTGCTTAGGTGTTCTCAAGGCAGAAAAGATGGAGCATCTCTTGTTCTAGTGGCAAACTTGGAGGGAGGGAGACAAGGAAGACTCTGGAGGAGGATGTAGGTCCTAAAGCTCCTCTGTCCCTGTCCTCTCTTGCTGTCTGACCTGTCATCCAGCGCAGGAAGGTGTAGGGCTCTCCCTGGTAGGAATGGGCAGGGCCACTGGAAGAGCATACAGAGCCCAGCTGAGGATCCCTGGGTCCCAGTCCTGAAAGAGTGATGTGTGCAAAAGCGTGTATCCCGAGAGTGTAAGCACGCGTATGAGCATGTGCCCAGGCCCTGCCCCAGCCAGGCCTGCTGGCTCCCTAGCAGCTGGAGCGCTTGCTGTACTGACAGGGCCTGTAATCATGGGAAATTACTGAGCCCAGAACTAAAATTAAGGCTGCTGCTGCCGCCACAAGACCTGTTTACTGAGGCAAGCGCCCAGAAGAGGCTTCAGGAGGAGGCTGTGCTGGGAGCTGGAACTTCTGGGGATGACAGGGATGGGGACTGGGCAGGAAGGCCATAGAGAGAGGAGCAAACCCATTACCTATTTGGCAAGTACCTTCCAAGTGCCAGGTAATTTGCACGCTGCATTTCATCTAACCCTCCCCACAGCCCTGGGAGATAAGCACGGCCCCTCCTGCAGCCATGGGAGGAACAGGCCTCCTAGAGCTGAGAAATGCAGCTTGTAAGGGGCAGAGCTGGTTAAGGCAGGCTGTCCCACAGGAGGCTGACTGTTCCGTGGGAAAGGGCAGGCTCCAGACCCTGTGCAGCTAAGGCGGAATGGACGCACGAGAGCTTTGATATTCTGGTTCTCGGTATTTGGAACTGCGTATAAGGAGCACCAGAAAGAAGCCCTGAGTTCAAAAATAGTCTCCCCCCACTCTGGCCTGTTACGTGGCCTGGCCACGCCCCTGCAGGAACCCACACATCTCTCCAGGGAAGAAGCAGTGAGCTGAGTATCCAGTTTATAGAACCCTGTGCCCTCCTGACATTATAGGCTTGAACCTTGTGAAACAGGGATCTGAGGGAGACCACGTGACATTGCACCCAGGCCTGGGACGAGAATTCCCAAGTGAGGACATTCCTGACATCCTGTGTCCCCATAAGGACCCATCTGTGACCTTGAGAATCAATCTCCTCCTCCTGCTCCTGACCAGTGAGGGAGTAGTTGATGAAGGATGGATGGGATCTGCTGAGGGGCTCCAGCTGGGGCTTGGTGAGGACAGTGGCAGGTGGACACACGTCCGCCCTGCTGCCACCCTACCAGTCTCCAGGAGAAGTTGGCTCACTGATATGAGGGCTATGGAGAGAGAAAGCTCGACCCTGAGACCCCATATGGCATTTGTTGGCACAGGACCTGGTGGCCTGTGGCCAGGAGGCAGGTGCATCTGACTGAGGAATGAAAATGATCAGAGTGACAAGCACTGTCCTAGGACACACACACACACACACTCCTTAAAGACCCCTTTGAGGAGTTACCATCCTCCCCATTTTATAAGTGAGGAAACAAAGGCATAAGGAGGCTTGATGATTTGCACATGGCTGCGTAGCTGGGAAGCAGTAGGCCCGAGATGTGGCAGGAAAGATTCTGTGCTAACCACCATGCTATCTGGCCTTTCTTGGGTCTCTAAGTCCTTGGTCCTGGGAAGGCCCTAGGATTGCTCAACAGCTCCAGTGGAGCCAGGCCTGGCTCCCTTAAGTCTGGTCCCCTCCCCACACCCCCAGCCAGCCTCCAGGTCACAGGAGAAGACACTGCTTCCAATTAGACCCACACAATCC
>PVHX01014341.1:0-50886 GCA_004024805.1 Geosciurus inauris
AGCTATCCCACTCCTTGGCCTATACCCTAAAGACTTAAAAACAGCACACTACAGTAAAGCAGCCACTTCAATGTTTATAGCAGCACAATTCACAATTGCAAAACTGTGGAAGCAACCCAGATGTCCTTCAATAGATGAATGGATAAAGAAACTGTGGTATATATACACAATGGAATATTATTCAGCAATAAAAGAGAATGAAATTATGGCATTTGCAGGCAAATGGATGGAATTGGAAAGCATTATGCTAAGTGAAGTAAGCCAATCCCAAAAAACCAATTACCGAATGGTCTCTCTGATTAGTGGATGCTGATAAATAAGGGAGGTGGGAATGGGAAACATAAGAGAAATAGAGGAACACTGGACACGGCCTTGGGGAGGTGAGGGTCAGGAAAGGGGAATGGGTATAGTAAAGATGGTTGATTGAAATGTCATCACTACCCTTGGTGCATGTATGAAAACACAATTGGTGTAACTTTATCTGGTTTGTAACCAGAGAAATGGAAAAACTGAGCTCTATATAGTTCTATGACTTGAAATGCAATTAAATAAACTAATAAAAAAAAATCCAAGAAAAAAAATATATTAATTTTTTTCCTTTATTCTAAAAGATGGAGTTTCTTTAGACTATGAGTGAATAGAATCCTCCATACCTACCCCAGGAAATATTAGTATTAGTTAAAGGCTTGAAAAGGAACTGAACAATTGGATCTTGCCCTATAATTTTCATTACCATGTTAGCACTTGATGCTATCAAGATGATTTGTTAAATAAATTATTCAGTTTTTCTAAGTGTTCTCACTGAGAGAACTTGTCTGAATTACCTAGTGAAATTTTCAGAGGAAGTGGAAGTCTTAACATTGTAGAGCTGTTACATCTTTCTTTTTCCTTTCTTCATTTTATTCACTTATTCATTTATTCATTCACTCACTCATTCATTCATTCATTCATTCATTTATTTCACCAGAGATTGAACTCAGGGGTCTTAACCACTGAGCAACCTCTCCCCAGACCTTTTTATTTTTTGTTTTGAGTCAGCATCTAAGTAAGTTGCTTAGGTCCTCACTAAGTTGCTAAGGATGACCTTGAACTTGGATCCTCCTGCTTCAGCCTTCTAAGTCTTGTTGAGATTATAGGCACATACCATCATACCAGGCTGTTACATATTTTCAAGCATATTAGTGATCAAGTAGAATTTTTAATGCTACCTGTTCCCAAGGTATTGAATTTGATTTAATTCCTTCATGATTAATTCAAAGTCATAGCAAACTATATTTCTGGAAGAGAAAGTTGTCAACATTTAGCCAAGATTAGGCCACTCACTATGAGTAGCCTCCACCCTTAACATAGCTGACACTTAAATGCACATAACAGTAAAGGTGTAGCCATACTCACAAATAAGATCTAAAGAAAACCTTCATTTACTACTTAAGGCTGCTATAGGTATTGACTTGTTAAATGAGGTAAGATTGCCTTGCTAGTGGATCCAAGGCCAATCATGCTGTGATTGGGCCTGCAGTATCCCAGTGTGACTAGATCTCTCTGTTGCTAGCATTACATATGGCTCCGAATTGAGAATTGCCGTAGGAATGGTGGGAAGAGATATATGAGTAAAGGTGCATCTATAAACCCCAGATATTAGGTACAAACTGAGAACACAGAAATACTAGCTTTGAAGAAAAATTAGGATACAAAGTGAAATGCAGTATATTCAAATTTAAAAGCTGTCATTTACATCTTAAAATCTTTTAATTGTCTTAGATTATAATTAACTTTATCAAACATAGCATACTTTTAGACAACTTTTATTCAACAACTAGCATGAAGTTGTGTCTATTTAGGGTTTTCTCAGACAAACTGAACAATAATAAAATGGTGACATATAGAAAAATTCTCTCTGTAATGGGAACGAAGAAAATCATTTTTTCCCTCTCTGGGAAAATCTAGCATTTTTCAGTGTGTTAGGATATGAATTGTTAGTCTAGCGGATCAGTGGATGGGTTTCATGGGATCTTTGAACCCCAGGAATTATAAATATTATATATGTACATTTTTATCTGGGAAAATGCTGCAACAGATTTTAAAGAAACGTATGATGCCTATTCTCAAAATAACTGGAAAATCCTCCAAAAGATTTAGAAACTAAACAGCAAACTTTTAAATGATTCACGGGTCAAGAGGAAAGTGAAAAAAAAAATTATTGATTATACAATTTCACATACCATAAACTTCACGCATTTGAAAAAAATTTTAATTGTGGTAAAATGCACATGAGTTAAAATTCACCATGTAGTTGGGTGTAGTAAGGCACGTCAGTCCCAGATACTCTGGAGGCTGAAGCAGGAGGATTGGTTGAGCCCATAATTTTGAGGCCAGCCTGGGCAATATGAACCCTACTTTAAAAAAAAAAAAAAAAAAGAATCCCCATCTCAACTGGTTTTAAGTGTACAGTTAGTACATTCACATTGTTATGTTTAACTATGTCTTCCAGTTACCAACTTGTCTAAGTCCATGAGATAGAACCCACTCATGCAACATATTGTATAAAGTGGATTAATTACTTAAGACATAAGCAGCAAGGGACAACAGAAGCTTAGGATTCATGGGAAATCTGTCCTCCAAGGCTAGAAGTTACCTAAGGAGGATGAAGTCTCAATTGCATGTGTCCCACTTCCACCACAGATGAGGGCCTCTATATACCTCTGGGTCACTTGAAAAGGTGGAAAATTTTTTAAAATATTTTGAACAAAATAAAAATGAAAATACAACATACCAACATTGATAGGATGTAGTTAACTTAGTGAAGTACAAAGCATTAAATCCTCATATGGGGAAGAAAAAGGTCTTAAATTAATTATAATTTTTCACCTAATGAATTAGAAAGGAGAGTAACTGGGAATGTAGCAAAGTATAGCCCTTGCCTAGCATGCATGGGGATCCTGGATTCAATCTCCAGGCCTTCCTCCACAAAAAAAAAAAAAGGGAGAGCAAATTAAACCCATAACAGGTAGAAGGAAGGAAGTAATAAAGATGAGAATATAAGTCAATGAAGCTGAAAACCCAAAACCAATACAGACCGATGAAACCAAAATCTTATTTTAGAATTATAAATAACTTTAGTGAAATCATTGTACTTAAAGTGTACAATTATTTGTACTTAAAGTGTATATTCTTTGTATTTATCACGCACAAACAGAAAATACTATTTAGTTCTGAAAATGCTTTGATGGCAGCAAATCTATCAAATTCTTAGGAATGATTTGACAAAATATGGGCAGCATTCTACACTGGAGACTATACAGCATTATTGAAAGAAATAATTAGATAAGTGATGGTATATATATCCTATTCATGCCTTAGATGACTCAGTATTACAAAAATGTCAATTCTTGTGAAATTAATATGTAGATTTAATGTAATTTCCATAACAATTCTAACAGATTTTCTTTTACAGAAATTGGTAAGGTGATTCTAAGATTGCTGTGGAAATGGAAAATGTCAAGAGTAGCAAAGACACTTTTAAGAGGAACATTGTAGGAAGATTTGATATTCTAGGTAATAAACCTCATTATATTTATGATGGTGAAGTATTAGTGCCAGTGTAGACGGATAGAAGGTTGAAAGAGAAAACAGCCCCACACATAAGTAGTTACTTACTGTATGACAAAAATGGCACTGAAGAGTAGTGGAGAAAGGATATCTAGTAGGTCTCCTAGATATAATAAACTAATCCTTGGATTAAAAAACTGAAAAAGGACCCAGATGAGAAATTGAAATGTAGAAATGCCTTTTATTTTCTTCCTTGGTTTCAACAAACAACCACATTTCTGCAGTTTAAATAGCCATGAACTTCCTAAAATAAACTTTGTAAAACTAAATATGTTATATGTCCTGAGATTCTGGGGAAAATAAAGGAATAAAATGTGTATGTAGAATGCTATGTGTGCCAGAAGAAATTCTTTTCTCTTTTCTAGGTTCTAGATTTCTTATTTTCACTTTTGTTAATTCCATACATACATAAGAACTATCTTTGCTAAGAATTCAATTTAGTTGAGAAATTGAATTTCTAACTGTAATCATTTTAGTTGACCTTCAAAGATTAACAATAATGACAAGTTTTGAGCTCTGGGAAATTCAGATCCCCTTACTTCATCTCTCATGCATACACAGAGCTTTTATAAATTAGGCAAGAGAAATATTTTTTAGTCTATTAAAGATTTGTATGTACTGATTTGAAATAGTCTCCAAGATGTATTATTAGGTTAGAAAAATAAGATAAAAGTAGACAACAGTCCCACTTGTAAGTAAATTAAATATATAAATAAATGCTGTTTTATGCTTTCCCTTTCCCCCCCCTCCAAAAGGTCACACAAGAAGCTATTAGTATATGGAGAACAGAACTTAAGATATGGAGAGGACTTTTTCCCCCCAATTTTGTGCCTTCTGTTCTCTTTCAGTTTTTAACTAGATGCAGGTTTCCAGAGGAAGAAATAGCCAGTCCTTGTGGTGCATGCCCTGTAATCCCAGCTACTTGAGATGCCAAGGCTGGGAGGATCACAATCCCAAGTTAGAGTTGAGCTTTGGCAATTTAGCAAGACTGTGTTTCAATATAAAAAAATAAAAAGGACCGGGAATGTAGCTCAGTGGTAGAGTGTCCTGGATTTTGTCCCCTTCCTCCTCAGTATCACAAGAAGAAAGAGCACAGGGGTGGGGGGTGGGGGGATAAAGAAAGAAAAAAGAAGAGAAGAAATAACTTAATCAGTACCCAGGAAGGTTGATCATATTGAATGGGACTGAGGAAGCAAATACAAGTGGCTTACATGCCAACGGGAATCTAGTAACTGTGGAATCAGTTTGTTTGGACTTTGGTTATACCACCATGAATGGCATCTGGAGCCCCAGATCTTCCTGATCTTGGGACTGCTGCTTCACCCTTGCCTATATGCCTAGATTCTTAGAAACTGACAGACTAAAGACTGATTAACTGCTCTTGCTTTCCCAGAGTTTTTTGTGACTCAGTCTGTATTCCTGAAATTACATAATCTTAACTGTCAATCATGCTAACCCTTGCCTTTACTCTGAACAAAAGGGAAACTTTAATGATTGAACTCAGAAGGAGGAAATCTAACTCAAAAAGGAAGTATTGAATGGAAGAAATAATAGCAGAAAAAATTGATCAACATGTAAATAAATCTAAGCTTTAGTGTCTTAAAACAATAAATAATAATAGCTGATATGGAGCATAGAAATAGGGTGGAACTAAAATATAAAACCACATTACCTAAATTAAAAAAAATTAATACTAAAATAAATAAATAAATAAAAGTTAATACTAAAAAAATAAAAATAAAATAAAATATAAGACCACATTAAGGTGTCATGAATTTTAAGACTTTCTAAAATAATTTTTTTACCTTTCAAAAATTTTTTATTTGTTCTTTTCAGTTAGTTATACATGATAGGAGAATGTATTTTGACATATTATACATGCATGGAGTATAATTTCCCCTTCTTGTGGTTGTACATAATGTATAGTTAAACTGGTTGTGTACTTATATATGAACATAGGAAAGTTGTGTCCGATTCATTCTGTTGACTTCCTCTTCTCATTCCCCCACCCTTCCCTTCATTTTTCTTTGTCTAAAACATTTGTATTATTTAGAAGGATTATAAAGTCATAAATACTTTATTTTAGGTTGAATAATAAGTTTAACAATTTAATTATGATCTGAGATGATAAAAATAGAATGTATAACTTCTAACTAGACTGGTGGCAAAAGGGGTAAAAAGAAAACTATCAGTACAATAAAAGGCTGAAAAGAATGTAGAATAAAAGTAAAATGATATATAGAAAGTTTATAATAAGGTACTAAAATAATTCTAAATGCATCACATCATAATAAATGTAAATAACTGTCCACTGACATTTCTCAATTCAGATAGAATATATGAATAAATTTAGCTTTGTGCAACATACCTAAAATATAAGGACAAATAAAAGATGAAAGTAAATGAATGGAGAAATATATTTCAGACAAATATTAGTCAGAAAAAGGCTGATGTAACTATATTAACGTCAGATAAAATCGATCTTAAGGCAAAAGACATTAGGGATTGGGGAAGATCACATGCTGAGAAAAGGAATAGTGTACTGAGAAGGCATAAGGATTATCATTTACATCATAACCTCAAACTAATAAAGCAAAAGTAGATATAATTACAGAGATAAATTTACAAATCCTGTACAAAAATGGGAGGTTGTGGTAGTGAATGGAGCCATTCAAACTACAGAATGATAAATCTGTAGACCTACCCTCTGGAGACTCCTTCTCAGGCAGTAATAGTAATTTATGGCAACCACAAACAGAGTGACAAATACCATAGTGACATATTTTGAAAAATAAATTTGAATTTTTTAGAGAAACAGTTGCTTTCAATCAGACAAATAACCTTTTTATTTGTTTCTGGTTTGACATAAACATTGCTGTTAAGATTAATATCTGGAAAAAGCTTAATGAACTTGGAGTTCAGTAATATACTTTGTTGTTATGGCTTAAATGAAAATGAAATTTATTTATATATAAAGAATTTTTTACTATGGAAAGCAATAATTGCTGGTGTGATTGTATACCTGAAATCTCAGCTACTCAGTAGGCTAGGCAGGAGGATTGCTTAAGCCTAGAAGTTTGAGACCAGACTGAGCAACAGAGGGTGATCCTCATCTCTCTCGCGCTCTCGCTCTCTCGCTCTCTCTCTGTTTATTTGGGTAACAGGGATTGAACCCAAAGATACTTAACCACTGAGCCACATCCCCAGACCTTTTTATTTTTTTATTTTGAGACAGGGTCTTGCTAAGTTGCTTAGGCCCTCACTAAATAGCTGAG
Source organism: Geosciurus inauris (assembly GCA_004024805.1). Lineage (NCBI taxonomy): Eukaryota > Metazoa > Chordata > Mammalia > Rodentia > Sciuridae > Geosciurus > Geosciurus inauris. Next base: position 6,885 of record PVHX01014341.1, read on the forward strand.
GCTGGCCTCAAACTTACAATCCTCCTGCCTCAGCTTCCTGAGCCACTGAGGTTATAGGCATGCACTACTGAACCCAGCCCCATCTCTTTATAAAAAAGGAATAATGTATGTTATAAAATTGTATTGATTAACTTAGGCCTTAATACTAGGATATAATGCTTTTAAATATTTAGTAGCCATGAGAGTAACAAACTTTCTTATCCTTTGAAAGTTCTGTAGTTTGAAATTTAACCTGTATTATACTCAAATTACTATAAAAACAGGTCTTATGCTCTGTATTTTATGTTGATTTATAAATTAGTAGTCTTCATTGTTCAAAAATGGAAAAAACTCTCTATATATCTGATGGTAAACCGTTCTTTGTCAAAGAAATAAAGATATGCATACTTCTGACTCTAACAAGGCCCATATTGAAGAGCCAGTGTTTGGTCATGGGTAGGTGGTAATTCCATGGGCTGTTTAAAAGCTTAAGAGTATTGAAAGGAAAATAAAGTCAAAGCTCTTTGGGAGGATCATAGAAAATGATCTGTTTTTAGAAAACTGTTTGTTTCCCCACCCAGCATTGGTGCCAGGTGGAGATTTTCACTCGAAGGACCGGAACCTGGAAATCTAAAGCAGGTTATAGAGAAAGGTAGATTGTTAGAATGCCTCATAGCAGCAATGCAGGGTGTCTGAGCAGAACAGCTGGGTTTCATTACTGTGTGCTGTTCTTGCTCATCTCTTATGTAAAAACAAGATTTAATTTTGCTTCCTGCTTCTTTGTTATGTGTTAACTGTCCAAAAAGGAAATATTTCAAGCGTTATCTTTTTGAAAATGGATTTATTAAGGGTTTAGTCTAACATCAGGATATAACATTAATGCTGTATCTGTTCTATGCTTGAATATACCTGTCTTGACTCTTTTAAACAGCTGTGTAGTAACACTTTTGTTTTTTATCTAGTAGTTAAATATTTGATGAATTTAGCCGTCTTTACTGTAGCTAAGAACCAGGAAGGAAAGAAAAATATCTTTTGAATGGCTGAACTTACTTGATTTCGCAACGTCTGTACACAAAAGCTCACACTTAACTCATAAGAAAGTCTCCTAGCTTTAACATGATTGGTTCTCTAGTTGTACACTTTAAGACAAATTAGACTAAGATGAAGGGGAAATATCAAAAAGAGGTCAATAAAGAAAAGGCTTACTTCTAGAACTTCGAAGTCCAAATTCGGCATAGTGTAGGCTCAGGGAGGACCAGCTCTTCCCTGTATCACTGAATGGCAGAGCAATGGCAGGTGATCCTGCAACAAATAGACTGCACTTCAATATCAGGAATTAGAGCTGGGTGGGGCCAAGCTCGCTACAAGGGTCACCAGAGAACAGGCAAGGGGTCACAAGATGGGGTCTCCCATCCCAAATGCCTTAGGTACCTTCCACTAGGCCCCACCCCTCAAGGGTTCCCCAGTACCTCCCAATACCACCATTCTGGAAATGAAACCTCCAACCACCTGAACTTTTGGGGGGCACACAATTAAACCGTATCTAAACCATAGCAGAGGATTTGTTCCCAGTGGGCTCACAAGAAATTAGGATGCAGTAATTTGAAGTTGTATACAGACACCTTTCTGTGTCTAATGAAAGAAACCACCTGCAATAGAAAAGAATAAGACCAACATGCAAAGGAAAACAAACAAGTAAAGAAGAATAGAAGGTAAGCTGGTATTGTCTGAGTCCTTGGATCCAGCTGTACCTGCAAAAATCATTCTGGTTAGGCTGGGATTGTGGCTCAGTGGTAGAGCGCTTGCCTTGCATGTGGGAGGCACTGGGTTCAATCCTCAGCACTGCATATAAATAAATGAATAAATAAAGGTCAATCAACAACTAAAAAAATTTTTTAAAAATGTTCCTGTGTTCTAGATTACTTTTGGATTTTTTGGTTATAGGGACAATTAAGTTGACTTTTGCAATTAAGCTCTTTTGAGATTGCTTCTGTCTTATAATTAAGAACGCTTTTCAATGTATTTATTGATATAAGAAAAGAGTATATTTTTTCTCCCATACACACATACCAGCATCATTCCAGCAAACTTTAGCACAAATAAACAAAAATGGTACCAAGAAAAAAAAAAGGCTTACAACTTAGAAATAGGGGAAGAAGAAGCAAAATTTTAAATGATTATTACCTGTGACCATTTAATGATTGAAAAAGCAAACAGGTATATGTACTCTACTAAGCTCTAGTAAGTCATTTTTAAACAGAAGAGGTGTAATGCACAAAAGTACTGCTCACTATAAGAGTAGTCAGCATCTACTAATAGGTTAACTTTAGTAGAATTTGCCTTTGTAAGATACAGTGAAACATAAACTGTAGTGTGACATAAACTGTAGAAAGATTTTCTTGAAAATAGTTTCTGATGGTTTCTGCACCCAAACAAATTAGTTTCATTCGCAGTGGATTAAGCTGATTTCCCAAGGAAATGAGGAATTGTTGTGTAAATCTATGAATTTGTCCTTTGCTGTACATTTATAGAAACATATCCTAAATCTGGATTCCAAATGTAATATAATTTCTGATGTGTTACCAATTATAGTTGATATTAAAGATATTTGATAATTTAATTTTAAGTACATATGTATTCAAACATTTTATTTCTATTTTTATAGGATAATTGACATTATTATAAACCATATATGTAATCATAATTCTTATATATTTCAATCTAAACCAGGCAATCTGTGATAAAAGCATTTGAGACATAAACATAAATAAAAATCAGTTATTTTCATCAGTGTCATGGATGATTGATTGAAAAGTACTTTAAAGAGATTTAATTTTTCCTAGCAGTTTTGGCAAGTAAAGAATAACCAAAGCATTTAATTTTGTTATTGTCTTAAATCTTTATGGGATGGAAATTGTATTCTTTTGATTTTTATAATGGACAAAATTATATTGTATAATATTTTTTTAATTCTCTGAAACAACTGAACTTTTACATATTTTGTGGAATTCCAGAGTGCCCTTTACTAGTGTTTTACTACTTTCTTCTTCATGCAATGCTTTATACTGTTTCTCAGCATTTTGACTTTATTTTGTTTTACTCTTTTTGTGAGAGCAGACTACAACATAGATAAATATTTTTGTTTACAATTAACAGTATAGCAAAACATTTACTAATATTTCTTGTTCTATCTGGCAAATTGCCTAATATACCCAACAATTTCCTTATTCTTAGGTTTTCTGCATGCATACAGTTTTTCTATATTATTTTCTTAGGATACATTTCCAATAGAGGAATATATAAAGAAATAGAAGTTTGAAAGTTCTTGGAATTTCTTCTCCTTAAGATTTCCTGATCAAGGGGGCTGGGGATATGGCTCAGTTGGTACAGTGCTTGTCTTGCATGCACAAGGCCCTGGGTTCAATCCCTAGCACCACAAAAAAAAAAAAAAAAAAAAGATTTCCTGATCTAGAATAATTGTAGACTATGCCTGTATTCTATCCAAATTTGGAATTCACAGCAAAAAAAGAAAAGTGTACACACAAAAATGCAATGTATTATTATTATTGTTCTTTTAAAGAAAAACATAAAGAGTAAGCATATGGCTCTCGTGTTATCACTCCCATGCATGTAGAAGAGATCAGTTGTGGCTGCTATACTCTGTCACCACAGCAACCTAGGAAGTGACCAGAGATCTCTTAGATTTGACCCTGGAGATGAAATCTATGAGTAATCCCTGATTTACATCATGTCAATATTTTGGACATATAACATATGTCTAAAAGTTTGATGTAGGGGAAGTACAGCTAGAATTAGCATTGAGAACACTAGGGCCAGTAATCCACCTAGTTTATTAGGAATAGATCATAGAATTGCATAGGCAAATAGGAAATATTTTTCTGGTTTAATATGCTGCAGTGTGCTTAGGGGATTTATAGGCATATAGCTGTCTGGGTCTTCTAATAGGTCTAAGGAGAATAAAACTAAGGCTAATAAAAAAATAAGGAGCAGCAAGCCCGGGCATCTTTAATTGTACAGTAGGGATAAAAAGGGATTTTAATGAGATGCTGAGATCAGGAATTACTAATAGACATCATCTTCTGGGTCAAATCTAAGAGATCTCTAGTCACTTCTTGAAGTGCTGTGCTGAAAGGCTACGGCACAGTTGACTGTTGATGTCTTCTGCATGTGTGGGAAGGAGGAGTAACAATTTGAGAGCCAGGCATTTTCTCTTCTTGTTTTTCATTAAAAGAATAACATCAACAATAATAATAAATAACCTTTCTCTGTGTACATTTTTTTTTTTTGCTGTCAATCCAAAAATTGGATAAGAAGCATATATTAGATCAAAAGTTTCATACTAAAAGTTAATTTGTAATTATAAAAACATGTTTACTACTTTCGGAAAAATAACTAAGCATAAAAATTCATCAGAACTTTAAGGTTTTTCTTAAAATATCTGATTTGAGTATAAAAATGTTTACTTAATTCAGGAAAGCATTGTAGGTTTGTATGCATTAACATTGTTCTGCTTCTCTAAGTCTATGAAATTCTAATAGAGTTCTCATGTATTTTATGTATACTTTCAGAGAAATAATTAGGATTATGAATAAATTCATGTAAAAAGGAGTTATCCTGTAGTGTTGCCATTTCCTTAGCAGTAATAGAAATAATATATATGTAGACTACCAGCAATATTTCCATAATATATAGAAAGTAGCTTACACTTTTGTAATTCAAAACTGATCTATGATGTATTTTCTTGTTTTTGTTCTTTTTAAACATTTTTATGAGTCAACTTTATAATATCTTCAAGGTAGATTTTCTGTATAGAAACTTAGAGCTGTCATCCAGCTCATTCCTTGTATTGTCAGTTTTCTTTTACTTTCAGACTTCAAGTTTGTTGATTAGAGAGATCTTGGTCATTCGTCTGTAAAATAACAATTACATAAAAACACTATTTGTGTTAACTGTGTAGCTTATCATTGTTTCAGGGATTCAGGTTCATCACTTGTTTCTCACACATCAGATTCACATGCTGTTCCTAGTGAGCAGATGTACAGAATTTGAATTTCCGAAAAATATTTTATTCAGATACATAAATTTAAAAGCAATAATATGTTGTCATTTGCATGTAGGAATCATTTTAGTTGTTATTAATGGATTTGTTTAGCTTTTGGATTCCCTTTCATTCTGTGTGTGTTTTGAGTGGGGACTTTAAAACTCAAATGCAATTCTTCTGATTTCTAACATGCTTCCAGCCTGTATTGGAATGATATAATGTGATTCACCCATACATACATTTCTCTTATTTTAGAATGTCAAATCTCCCACTTTTCCAGTCTCCTAGTTCACAGTGCTTTATAGCCAAAGCTGTGTGCACTTTGGTGTAATTTCATTCATCTCAAATAAGTTGAGCTTTGAAAAAGCAACAGTTACTCTGGCCGTTGGTGTATTCAGCAGATATGTAAAGAATATTTGCTACTTTATAACACTTTGCAAAACATGTCTGTGAACTACAAAACAATGAATTTTAAGGAGTTCAAATGCAGGAAATGGCTGAAGACAATAAAAGTTAAAGTTACTTAAGATGAGTGAAGGATTCTGAATTAGTGAAAGTGCTTATTCTATGCAAGATGCATTGTTACCACAACCCAAATGGAGCAACACCCACTGTAACTTCAGACAACTTCACCTGCATGTGATTCTGATTCCCAGTCCTAGTTTGTACGTATGGTCCCACCCATGCTTCCAGGGAAGGGAAAAGGACCCAAGCAAAGGATAAGTGAGTAGAAAATAAAAACAAGACAGAACTGTCTGGAGATAAAAATGATAATACCTTATATTGCTAAGGCATTTTGTAGTTTGTACAGTATACTTTTATTTAAACTTTATTATCAATTTCATGTTATAGCTAAAGAAATTGAAGTTACAAGTCACTTGGCTAGCAAGCAACAGAGAGAAGTCTCTTTAAACTTCTAAGTATAATGTTCCTTCTACTGTAGACGTCTGAGAACAATAGGGTAAATCCATCAAGTGGAATACCAATAGCAATAAGAGGGAGCAAATGTATAAATACCAGAAACATTTTGCTGAGTAAAAGAAGTTTTACATACACATTAACAAGAACTTGATATGAAGTTCTAGAATCTCCAAACTAGTCAGTGGAGGTGAAGTCAAAGGGAACAGTTATATTGGTATCTGCAAGTTATTTTGAGATGCATGAAAAATATAAAACAGCTGGGTGTGGTGGTGCATGCCTATAATCCCAGTAACTAGGGGCTGAAGCAAGAGGATCATAAGTTAGGCTACCCTGGGCAACTTAGCAAGATCTTTTTTCAAAATTAAAAATAAAAGGGACTGGAGATGTAGTTTGATGGTATAATTTCCCTGGGTTCAAAAACCCCTGTACCATAGAAATAAATAAAAATAAAACAGGGAAATGATACATGCATATATGATATAAAGCAAGTATTGTAAAATGTTCATTGTGGAATCTAGGTTTTCAATGAGTGTTCATTTTATACTTCTTTTAATGTTTATGTATTTGAATATGTTCACAATAAAAATATTAGAAAAATAAATTATAGATTTTATTGTTTCTAAAAATACATGAGAGCTGGATGCATTGGCACATGCCTGTAATCCCAGCAACTGGGGAGGCTGAGGCAGGAGGATTGCAAGTTCAAAGCCAACCTCAGCAATTTAGTGAGGTCCTAAGCAATTTGGCAATACCCTGTCTCAAAATCAAAAATAAAAAAATGTCTGGGGATAGGGCTCAGTGGTTGAGTGCCCCTGGGTTCAGTCCCTGGCACCAAAACAAATAAATAAATAAAACCACATGAGAAAAATTTTTTTACTTATCCCAGAAGGAAAACGTAATGGCAACAAGATTGTGAAACTTTGCCTCTGGAATGCTTTAAAGGTGTTTTTTTGTTTTGTTTTGTTTTGTTTTTTTCTGTATTGGCTCTGAATGCAGCCTCACCTCAAGCCAAGGTTAGTTTATATTTCAGTATTTTTCCCATCCTTGCAAGTTCCTGATTCCTGTTTAATTCATTGTCATTTACAAAGCACTAGGACTTGAACTTTTTTTGAAATAATAGAACATGTTATATTAACTTTGTTTCCTTTTTGACAGGGTTCCTACACCGGTACAACATGGGAATGTTGTAGAGATGGTATATCTAAATTTCAGCAGAATAATTGAGAGTATTTCATATTAATTTGTGGACATGAGGGAAATAGGCAGACGAGATTGTAATATAGTGTAATACAGTGGATTTACCAGGTGATTTACTCCCTCTGTAAAAGGCCTGATTAATGATTTTTATCATGAAAAGAAGTGTGTCTTCAGCTTGTCTTATCAGTGAACTTGATAGGAAGGCAAATGCTTTGATTAAAACATGGAGATGACAAAATCTGGATGGAGTATAGAATATAGTCATTGATAGAATAAGGTGCCAAAATAGTATCATTCAAAGGAATGACAGGATGCATTAAAGCTAAAACAAAAGGTAGCCTATATGAAACAGTATAAATTTGTATACCTACTATCAGAAACGTGAACTATTTAAACTCAAACAGGGTAAATATTGTAGTTGATGTCAAGTTGATATGGGAATTTTGGCTGACTAACCCTCTTTGAAATAGTAACACTTAAATACAAAATTACTTAAATAGTCACAGGCTTCAATAATAAAAGCATAGGGTCTGAAATTTGGGACTTGCTGATAAATTACGTATGACATGTAAGGAAAAAAAGTCCCTTACCTCACTATCTCTAAAACTAATGGACTCTTCAGGCCCCAGTTTAAAGCCAGTTACTCCACAGATGCATGGGATTCCATCCCCTCACAAGACATCTTTACTGAAATTCATTATGATAAATCACGGAATCTAAGCCAGAAAGTAGGGAAGTAAAGAAATGAGGGTTAGAGATAGCTGTGAGATTGAATAAAAGTTGGTAGAGTTGGGAGGTTTCAAGAGGCCAAGGTATCATTGGAGGGAGAACAAATGAAAAAGTAGGAAGTGGCAGTCTGAGAGTAGGTTGTTTGAAATTCTGATTCAGTCATTCTAATGGCAAGATGCGGGGTGTGACTGTGGAATCAGATAAATGAATTTTAGTGAAGAATAAGATCAATGAAGGAGGATGGAAAAACAAAGTCTAAGGTACTAAGAGAAATAGCTCTTTGAATATTAAATCAATTAAGTATTATTATTGGAGTTAGTAGCAATGACCACACATAGTGACTGGGTCTTGGTTTTTAATACCAGCTCCCTCCAGAAGGAACTAGAAGACGTAGCAGATTCCAGATAAAAGTATTGTATTAGTGTAAATTTATGAGGTTTCATAACAGAACTGTAGTTTTGTTAACAGAATGCCCTGTTCTTTTCTTTTCTTTTTTTTTGGACTGACCATTTATCTGCAAATTCCATAATTTTATTTTCTTTTAATGCTGAGTAGTATTCCATTGTGTATTATACCACAGTTTATCCATTCATCTATTGAAAGGCATCTAGGTTGCTTCCACAGTTTAGCAATTATGAATTGTGCTGCTATAAACATTGAAGTGGCTGCATCACTGTAGTATGCTGTTAAGTCCTTTGGGTATAGACCAAGGAGTGGGATAGCTGGGTCAAATGGAGGTTCTATTCCAAGTTTTCTAGGGAATCTCCATACTGCTTTCCAGATTGGTTGCACCAATTTTCAGCTCCACCAGCAATGTATGAGTGTGCCTTTTCCTCCACATCCTCACCAATACTTACTGTTGCTTGTATTCTTGATAACTGCTATTCTGAATGGAGTGAGATGAAAACTGAGAGTAGTTTTGACTTGCATTTCTCTAACTGCTAGAGATGTTGAATATTTTTTCATATATTTGTTGATCGATTGTATATCTTCTGAGATGTGTCTGTGCCCATTTATTGATTGGATTGTTTGTTTTTTGGTGTTAAGTTTTTTGAGTTCTTTATATATCCTGGAGATCAGTGCTCTATCTGATGTGCATGTGACAAAAATTTGCTCCCAGAATGTAAGCTTTCTCCAAATCACTGATTGTTTCTTTTGCTGAGAAGAAGCTTTTTAGTTTGAATCCATCCCATTTGTTGATTTTTGATCTTATTTCTTGTGCTTTAGGAGTCTTGTTAAGGAAGTTGGGGCCTAATCCAATGTGATGAAGGTTTGGGCCTACTTTTTCCTCTATTAGGCGTAGGGTCTCTGGTCTAATTCCTAGGTTCTTGATCCACTTTGAGTTAAGTTTTGTGCATGGTGAGAGATAGAGGTTTAGTTTCATTTTGCTGCATATGGATTTCCAGTTTTCCTAGCATCATTTGTTAGAGAGGATATCTTTTCTCCAGTGTATGTTTTTGGTGTCTTTCTCTAGTATGCAGTAACTGTATTTATGTGGGTTTGTCTCTGTGTCTTCTATTCTGTACCATTTTCTACATGTCTATTTTGGTGCCAATACCATGATGTTTTTGTTACTATAGCTTTGAAGTATAGTTTAAGGTCTGATATTGTGATGCCCCCTGCTTTGCTCTTCTTGCTGAGGATTGCTTTGGCTATTCTGGCTCTCTTATTTTTCCAAGTGAATTTCATGATTGCTTTTTCTATTTCTATAAGGAATAGTGTTAGGATTTTAATTGGAATTGCATTGAATACGTATAATGCTTTGGGTATTATGGCCATTTTGACAATATTGATTATGCCTATCCAAGAGCATGGGAGATCTTTCCATCTTCTAAGATCTTCTTCAGTTTCTTTCTTTAGTGCCCAGTAGTTTTCATTGTCACCTCTTTTGTTGATTCCCTAGTTGTTGGGTTTTTTGTTGTTATTGTTCTTGTTTTTTAAGGCTATTGTGAATGGGGTAGTTTTCCTGATTTTTCTTTCAGTTGATTCATCACTGATGTACAGAAATGCATTTGTTTTATGGGTATTCATTTTATATCCTGCTACTTTGCTGAATTCATTTATTAATTCTAGAAGTTTTCTGATGGAATTTTTTGGATCCTCTAAGTATAGAATCATGGTGTTGGCAAATAATGATAGTTTGAGTTCTTCTTTTCCTGTTTATATCCCTTTAATTTCTTTCGTGTTTGCTCTGGCTTGAGTTTCAAGGACTATGTTGAATGGAAATGGTGAAATAGTGCATCCCTGTCTTATTCCTGGTTTTAGAGGGAATGCTTCCAGTTTTTCTCCATTTAGGATGATGTTGGCCTTTGGTTTAGCATTGATAGCTTTTACAATGTTGAGATATGTTCCTACTATCCCTGGTTTTGCTAATGTTTTGTGTAAAGCCAGATGACCAAAAGGCAGCGAATTAAAACTGCTAGGCAAGGCTTTATTGGAAATACAAGCTCTGGGGCCGAACTCTCCTGTCCATCAGAGTGCGTCCCGGAGAATGGCGCCGGTGTTCTACGGTAAAGAAAATTTAAAGGGCCCGGTCAGGAAGGGGATGGCCCAAGGCAGGAATGAAGGGGCTATGAGATAGAAAGAGGAGATAGCTAGAGTCCTGCGTCCCCTGGGATTGGTCAGGGGATTCTGCCAAGGTCAGAGTCCTTCCGAGATGAGTCAGGAAAAATCCACTGATTGGTAGGAGACGCCATTACTGCCTACATATCAGCATCTGGTAGGCTGTTCCCTTGCCCATGCGGGGTGCTTGATGCTTCATTCCCTGCAGCTGCTCCAAACCCACGCCCTACACCTGCAGCAGCTGTGCGGAATCCACCATGCTGCAGGTCCTGCGTCTGCTGCTGCCACGTGGAACTCACCACGTTGTATGCTCTGCATCCACCTCCTGCTTGAGATCTCCAGCCGACCCAACATTTTGAACATGCAAGGGTGCTGTATTTTGTCAAATGCTTTCTCTGCATCAATTGAGAAAAATCATGATTCCTATCTTTAAGTCTATTGATGTGTTGAATTATGTTTATTGATTTCCTTATGTTGAACAACCTTGCATACCTGTGATGAAACCCACTTGATCATGGTGCACTATCTTTCTAATATGTTTTTGTATCTGATTTGCCAGAATCTTACTGAGAATTTTTGTGTCTATGTTCATTAGGGATATTGGTCTGAAGATTTCTTTCTTTAATGTGTTTTTGTCTGGTCTTTGATTCAGGGTGATACTAGCCTCATAGAATGAGTTTGGAAGGATTCCCTCATTTTCTATTTCATGGAATAATTTGAGGAGTATTGGTGTTGATTCTTCTTGTAGAACTCGGCTGAGAATCTGTCTGGTCCCAGGCTTTTCTTGGTTGGTAAGCTTTTGATGGTGTCTTTGATTTCCTTGCTTGGAATTGATCTCTTTAATTGTATATGTCCCCCTGATTCAGTGTGGGCAGATCATATGCTTCTAGAAATTTGTCAGTGTCTTCAGGGTGGTCTATTTTACTGGAGTATAAATTTTCAAAATAGTTTCTAATTATCCTCTATATTTCAGTTGTGTCTGTCGTGATATTTCCTTTTTCATCACGAATTTTAGTAATTTGAGTTTTCTCTCTCCTTTTCATTAGAGTGGCTAAAGGATTATCAATTTTATTTATTTTTTCAAAGAACCTGCTTTTTGTTTTGTCAATTTTTTGAATTGTTTCTTTTGTTTCAATTTCATTGATATCAGCCCTGATTTTAATTATTTCCTGTCGTCTACTTCTTTTGATGTTAATTTCTTCGTCTTTTTCTAGAGCTTTGAGATGTAATATAAGGTCGTTTATTTGTTGGCTTTTTATTCTTTTAATGAATGAGCATAATGCAATAAACTTTCCTCTTAACACAGCCTGCATAGTGTCCCAGAGATTTTGATATGTGTATTGGATTTCTCATTTACTTCTAAGAATTTTTTTTTATCTCCTCCCTGATGTGTTCTGTTATCCATTCATCATTCAGTAGTGTATTATTTAGTCTACAGGTATTGGAGTAGCTTCTATTTTTTATTTTATCATTTCTAATTTCTCTTCATTATGGCCTGATAGAATGCAGAGTAGTATCTGTATTTTTTTGTATTTGCTAAGAGTTGCTTTGTGGCATAACATATGATCTATTTTAGAGAAGGATCCATGTGCTGCTGAGAAAAAAGTGTATTCACTTGTTAATGGATGAAATATTCTGCATATGTCCTTTTTTTGGGGGGCGGATCTGTCCATTGGTGAGAAAGGTGTGTTAAAGTCACCCAGTATTTTTGTGTTGTGGTCTATTTGAGTCTTGAAATTGAGAAGGGTTTGTTTGATATACATGGATGCTCCATTGTTCAAGGCATAGATATTTATGATTGTTATGGCTTGTTGATGTATGATTGCCTCAAGCAGTTTGAAATGACCTTCATTATCCCTTCTGACTATTTTGATTTGAAGTTCACTTTATCTGATATGAGGATGGAAACCCCTGCTTTTTCACACAGTACATGTGAGTGGTATGTGTTTTCCTAGCCTTTCATGTTCACACTGTGAATTCTTTTTCTATGAGATGAATCTCTTGTTGGGTAGCATAGATAGCTTTTTTTGTTGGAGTTTTTTCTTTTTTTAATCCAATCTTCCTATTTCTTTTAATTGATGAGTTTAGGCCTTGAATGTTCAGGGTTATTGTTGAAATATGGTTTGTATTCCTGTTATTTGGGCTTAATTTTGGTTTTTAATTTGACTTGGTTTCTCCTTTGATTTAACTAATTTAGTGTAGTTCCTTCCTTTGCCAATTTTAATTGTTGTTTTCATTTTTTCCTCCTGGAATAGAAGGATGCCGAGAATTGTGTGTAGTGCAGGCTTTCTCGTTGTAAATTCTTTTAACTTTTGCTTATCATGGAAGTTTTTTATTTCATCATCAAATCTGAAGCTTAATTTTTTTTTTTTTTTTTTTGGTACTGGGGATTGAACTCAGGGGTACTCAACCACTGAGCCACATCCCCAGCCCTATTTTGTGTTTTATGTAGAGACAGGGTCTCACTGAGTTGCTTAGCACCTCACCATTGCTGAGGCTGGCTTTGAACTCGCAATTCTCCTGTCTCAGCCTCCCTAAGTACTGGGATTACAGGCTTGAGCCACCGTGCCCGGCTTGAAGCTTAATTTTTATGGATATAAGATTCGTGGTTGGCATCCATTTTCTTTCAGAGCTTGGTGTATGTTGTTCCAGGATCTCCTGGCTGTGAGAGTCTGTCTGGGTTTAGAAATATGCTGAGATCTAAATTGGTTTCTCCCTGTATGTAATGTAAAACTTTTTTCTTGCAGCTTTTAAAATTCCACCCTTATTGTGTATGCTAGGCATTTTCATTATAATGTGCCTTGGTGTGGATCTATTGTAGTTTTGTATATTTGGTGTCCTGTAAGCCTCTTGTATTTCATTTTCCAATTCATTCTTCATGTTTGGGAAATTTTCCAATATTATTCCATTGAAGAGATTGTGCATTCCTTTGGTTTGTACCTCTGTGCCTTCCTCTATCCTGATAATTTTGGTCTTTTTATGTTATCCCATAATTCCTGGATGTTCTTTCTGTTCATGGTTTCTTATCATCTTCATTGTGTGATCAACTTTATTTTTAATTTATATATTTTGCTTTCATTGCCTGAGGGGTTCTGTCTTCCAAGTGATCTAGTCTGTTGGTCATGCTTTCTATTGAATTTTTTATTTGGCTTATTGTTTCCTTCATTTCAGTGATTTCTGTTTGTTTGTTTTTTCCATAGGTTTTGTCTCTTTCTTGAAGTAATCTTTTGCTACTTGCTCTCTCATCTCTTTGTTGGGGTGATCAATTATTGCTTGTATTCTCTCTAATTTTTGTTGGATTGATCTATTGTTGCTTGTAATTACTCTCTTATCTTATTCTGTGCTTCACAGATCATTTTAATTATATACATCCTGAACTACTCTGACATTTCATCTACTGTGCTGTCAATGGATTCTATTGTTGCAGCATCTTGATTTGTTTCGAGCATTTTCTTCACTTGTTTTTTATGTTGTTCATGTATCTTCCTTTCTAGCAGTGCAATTTCTACCTTATAATCTTGTAGTGTCCCTGCAGGTTACCAGTACCTCACCTGTGGTGTAACCAGGCCTGCAGGGACTTTGGTGATGGTCTTCCCAGTTCTGGCTCTTCTCTCTAGATGGGAGCAGTCTGGGACAGCCACATGATGCTGCAGCGTGTTCAGTCTCCTCCTTCACACATGCATGTTCAGTCTGCTCCTCCTCCTCTGTGCTTGAGGTTGGGGTTGGTCTGCCCCTCCCCATCCTTAGTTTTTATGAGGCTCTCATGGTACCAATCAGATAACCTTAAGTCTGCAATTATTCTTTTTTTTATATATTTTTAAATTAAAAACAGCTTTATTAAGATAAAACTAACATATGTCATGTAACTCACCCAGTAAAGTATACAGTTAAATGGTTTTTAGTATGTTCCCATTCACTTTCACAACATTTCGTCATCCTGCAGGAAATCTGGTATCTACTTGCCCCTCCTACCTTCACTCCAACAACAAATCTATGTTTATATTTACAGATTTGGCTGTTGTGGATATTTCATATAAATTCAGTCATTTCATATGTGTCTTTTGTTACTGGCTTCTTTTTCCTAGAGTAATGTTTTCAAGATTTATCCATGTTGTAGCATGCATCAGAACTTCATTCTTTTTTATTGCTAAGCAATGTTAATTGTGTGGGAGATCTACATTTTATTTAGCTCTTTATTAGTTGGATAACATTTAGATTGTTTGCATTTTTAGTTATTATGAATAATGCTGCTTCGAACATTTGTATGCAAGGTTTTGGGAGAATATATATTTTTCTTTCTCTTGTTTATATCTAGTTTAATTGCTGGGTCATATAGTCACTCTATTTATTCTGAGGAACTACTAGACTGTTTACATAGTGGCTACTTCATTTTACATTTTCACTGGTAGTGGATAAGGGTTCATTCTTTGTATATCCTGATCAAATATTTTATATTACCTATTCTGTTTATTGCATCTTTATGGATATGAATTTAGCCTTACATTTTTTTTACTTGTAAATCCCTAAGATATGATCAGTTCTCACTAATAAAATAATTCCTATCCTTTTCTAGCAGTAAGCCTGTTTCCTCATTAAATGTGGAACATATAAATTCAAACAAAATTATTTTATAAATATATTACAAATCAGAATAAAATAACATCATAAAAAGTGTTTCCTTTTCCCATTTCTTTGTTAGTTCTTCAAAATTGTTTAGAGAGATATCAAGAGAACCAGTAGATATTGAACTTTAAAGCTTATAACCTTTTTTTTTTTTCCTTCTGTTGGGGATCTCACTGTGTTCAACAGGCTGGCCTCCAACTCCTGAGCTCACACACTCCTGCTTCAGTAGCTGGAACTACAGTCATGCACCACTGTGCCAATTGAGCTCAAGACTTTTAAATACCTAGTCAAATATATGGTGAACATCAGTCCCCAACCCCATAGTCATCTGTAATCACTGATGCCATCGACCATTGCCATTTTAGTCTCCAGAGGGCCTTATTCAGGAACCTTTCTTCATCCTCACCCTTGCACAGAGCCCATTATTTGCCTTCTCTTAGGGGTTCAGAGGTTCTGTTAGTATTAGTTCACCACATTATAGATTAAATTAGATTTGTGGACTCTGCTGAGTGTCTTTCATTTTTTTTTTTTAAGATTTTTTGTTTTAGATGGACACAATACCTTTATTTACTTATTTATTTATTATGTGGTGCTGAGGATTGAACCCAGTGCCTCACATGTGCTAGGCAAGCACTCTTCTACTTAGCTACACAACCCCAGCCATCTTTTTTATTCTTTATCATATCTTCTACAGGAAAATGTTTTATTTTTTTCAGATCAACTCACAAATTTACTACTTTAGAATATAACATGATTGCAAGTTGGTAACTGTGTCCATGAGGAATGTCAAAATAAATTGGAGTTATTTAACATAGTGTCAAAAAAGTTTCATATGACTTAATAACCACTGCCATGTGTTGCAACTTTAACAAAGGATTTCTTCCTTTTTTATAAACTGTAATTTTAATGTTTTAAAAATTGTTTTATTATAGTTGGGAGTTGCAATTCTAGAGGTTGAATTTATTTTGAAAATTTACATATGCTTATTAAAGGACAGTAGAAAGAAAGAAACAGTATTTATTATAGTTTATTTGGCTTTCTGTACTAATAGGAAGATGATCTTAGTTTCAGTTCTCCTAAAAAGTCAATTTTTTATATGTTTGAGATCTGCATCCACATTTGTGGAGTGAGTTACCTTATTTCTATGTCCTGACTGAATTTAATTTGCCTTTAAATAATAATCATGATAGAGGATTGGATTAAAATCAGATCATTATGAAAGTGGTTAATAAGTGGATTTTTTAAACCCAAATTATAGCAGATACAGATTAACTCAATAAAGTATTTCATGTCCTTTTCCCCAAAACTCATGCCTTTAGAAATAAATCAAAGGTCAGAAATAGAAAGTTTTTCATATACTTCTGATCAACCATACAATGGTATAATCTTAGGCAACTTCCTTTGGGAAAAAAAAAATCCTACAAAAAATAAGCATAATACCCCTTTGCCACCACCACGTCCATGGAGTTTAGGAAAAATTTCAAATATCTGTAAGATTTAGGTTTATTTTTTCCTTTCCTTTCCTTTTTAAATGGCTTATTTCTGAGTTTTTGAATAGAAAAAAAAAAAAAAAAAAAAAAAACTGTTGGCAGTTGCCAGGAGGTATTCCTTAGGGTTACTGTGCTAATGTATCAAAATGACAACAGACTGGGCATTTGGGTCACACCTGCCTCAGAGGCCCATCAGCCAGGAAATATCATAAGAGGTATTCTTTCTGCACAAAACTGTAAGGCTTTCATGTACATGGTATTATCTTTACAGAGATTTCTTGTGCCTGAAGTCCAAAGCTTTAACTTGACCTGAATATTTCCAGTTGGCATTCTCTTTGTCAAGGGGATATGAATTTCTCTCTGGTTAAAGAGAAAATACACACTATCTTTTTGATATCTTTTTGTGTTGAATTCTTACAGCTCTCTACTCAAGGAGATGCAAGTCAAGTGATTGGGCCTCTTACTGAAGGACAGAAAAGAAATGTGGCAGTGGTAAATTCACTTTATAAGTTGCACCAATCTGTAACAAAGGTAACCTTTCTTTTTGTTTTAATTGATTCTTTTGACTTAATATCAGGTTCTTCTGTGTTCTTTTCTCAAATTTAGACAAGTTACAAATTATCATTTCATTTTTTTGGAAAAGAATATAACAAAAATGTGATGGTAAAATAAACTGAGATATTAACTCTTTTTATTTTTTTAAATTTTTTTAAACATATTTTTATTTTTTTAATATTGTTTTTAGTTGTCAATGGGCCTTTATTTTATTTATTTATTTATATGTGGTGCTGAGAATCGAACCCAGTGCCTCACGCATGCTAGGCAAGCACTCTATCACTGAGCCAAATCCCAGCCCCACATTAACTCTTTTTAAACCCTGTGATCTTGGCCTATACTATCTATATACATTTTGTCTCTATATTGAGTTTAAAACATATGAACTGCAATCCCTCAAATTAATCAAATTTATTGAACAAATTATTTAAGGGCAAATCATATGTGTTTCATACTTACTGAAAACCATAATTTGATATGGGTGGAAGTAGTTATATAGTAAAGCTAATGACAGAATAAGAATTCTCAGGCCCTTTAGCATGTCAAAAGTTCTGGTGTGGCTCAAAGGCAGGAAGAAACTGTATTAAAAATAGCAAATTTTTATATTTAAATTACTGTTGACTGCTTGCAAGTAGACGATATACTTTCTGCTATTTTTCTACTAAAGCATTTAAAAGAAATGCCTAAATTTTTACTTGTTCACTTCCATGTACAGTCCTTGCTCAGTATCCATTGAGAATTGGTTCTAGGAATTCCCATCCTACCTTATGATGGATACCAAAATACATAGATGCTCAAGTCCATATATAAAATGGTATAGTATTTGCATATAACCTATGTACATCTATCACTTATGTATATATATAAAACCTGTATATGTTAGTCATTTCTAGATTATTCATAATACCTAGTACAATGTAAGTGCTGTGCAAATAGCTATACTGTATAATTTAGGGAATAGTGACAAGAAAAAGCCTGTATATGTTAAAAACAGAGACAGGGTTCTCCCCCCCTAATATATTTGATCTGTGGTTGGTTGATTTCATGAATGTGGAACCCAAGGGTATGAGGAGCCAACTCAATTATGATTAAGGTGAACTATATTATTACTGGAAAAGCAGTATTTTTTACTTCAACCATGACTTTCCAGTAGCTTGTGTTTTAATTATTCTTTGTAGATCATTTTCACAATACTTTGTAAATAGAATGATATTCAGAAGACGTGAAGAAAGCTAAAGGTTAGGTGATGTTCTTAAAAACTTGAACTGCAGCTAGACATGGTGATGCATGCTGGTAATCCCAGCTACTTGAGGAGCTGAGGTAGGAGAATCACAAAATCAAGGTCAGCTTGGGCAACTTGGTGAGACTCTGTCTCAAAAGAAATTTTAAAAGGCCTGGGGATGTGACTCAATGGTAGACTACTTATCTAGCATGTATGAGGCCCTGGATTCAACCCCCAGGACTCAAAAAAAAAATCTTAAATTCTTAAATTGAGCTTTCATATGCTAGATTATATTTTAGAATAGTCATGTGACAATTATTCATTTAAGATTTTTAACATTCTTTAATCAGCTTAGGGTTTCTAAGAATATGCATTTCAACCTACTAAACAATAATTTTAAAGGGTTGACAGGTAAATCTCAGAAAAGTAAAATTATTAAAAACATTCACTGATGTATAATCCCATTTCCTTAATCATTACTCTAAAATACCACAAATAATGAATGATTATTCTGTTTAGCTTGATTTAAATGTATTTATTGATATTTTGTATTGATTTGTAAAAATGGAATATTTTCCATTTATGTTTTAAAGACTTGTTCAAATAAGAGTCAGCCTAAAGGAAAGTGAATATTTTAAAAGAGATAAGTAAATATGACTTTATTCTGACCTTTTCAAGTTAAAACGTTATAATGAAACCTTTCTAAGGCAAACAAAGGAAACTAGCTGCTAATATTCTTAATATTTCAATTATTTGAGGTATGTCTTCGCTTTGTGTATGTGAAAGTATTTTTCAACTGAGTTTTAAAACAATGTGTGAGATAGTACTGTGAAGTACTATTTTAATGCAGCTTGTGGAAACAGCTTTGTTGTGTTATGATTAAAATTAGTATTTGCAAAAATAACTGACTTCAGCAAAACTGTAACTGGATCAAAAAACCTCATTCTAGGTGGTTTCCAGTCAGAACTCATTCCCGCCTGCAGCTGAGCAAACTATAATGTCAGCTTTAAAGGTAAATGAATTTAATTTAATATTTGATTTTGTATAGCAAAGTGATTTGAGAATTGTTTGGCTGAGTAGGAGATAGTAGGAGATGCTATATCCTTAAAATAATCAGAATCATTTATATATGTGTGTAAATATATTTAAAGTAACATGTTAGATAATTATCCTAAAAAGAGAGGATACATATATGTTTGTGTTTTCTAGAATTTAACAATAGATCCTTTTGGTATCTGCAGATAGTGTTCTGCTTATGACAATTGTATATACAGAAGCAAGAGTTTTACAAGTATTTACTGTACTTAGGGTAGATATTATCCTAGCTCTTCACCAGGGTAGTTTTGTCACCAGGATGACATTGTCCATACCTGGGAGATGTTTAGGCTTGTCATGACTAGGGATGGAGTGCTCCTGGCATCTATCAGTGACAACCAAGGATGATGCTAAATAATGTGCAATGCAAAGAAACAATATATAATATTGAAGAAACAAAGAAACATCCCACAACAAAGAAATATCCTGCCCAAAATGTCAGTAATACCAAGATTTAGAAAAACCTACTTTAAAGTGTAATGTATAACATCAGGGTATATGCCCATTTTTAATATACTAAAATAAATAGATCCCTTTTCAAATAATTAGGAAGTTCAATGAAAAATAATGTTGATATGAGCTTCAGAGCCATGTATAATTAACATTGGGTAACGTTTTTTAAAACAAGCAGGTTTTCTGGGCACTGTGGTGCATACCTATAATCACAGCTACTCAGGCAGCTGAGGCAGGAGGACCACAAATTCAAAGCCAGCCTCATCAATTTAAGGAGACCCTGTCTCAAAATAGAAAATAAAAAGGGCTGGAGATACAGCACAGTGTTTAAGTACCCTGGGTTTTATTTCTAGTACCACCACCAAAAAAAAAAAAAAAAAAATCCAAGCAAGTTATTCATTCTTACAACAGTAATTGATATCCTCTATTTAGTACCTAGTGGTATCTGCTGTATGTATTTACCAGATACATACACAGGCACACATTGAAATATTATAGCAACCTTTCAAGTTATATATTATCATGCCCATTTTATAGATCTTAGAAATATCATCTTGCCCAAGGTCATAGAACTGATAAACCCAGATCTCTTTGACTCAAAAGAGGTGTGCCTACTGAATCTTGCCACCATCATTCATTTCTTCATTTACTAAATATTTATGTAATACTAAATATAACAGTCTCTGGAGCCAAACTACCTGTTTATGAATCCTACCGTAGCTGTTTAACCAGCTATATCATCTCGGATAAGTTAATGATCTCTCTTATCTTTGTTACTGCATCTATAAAATGGTACAATGTACCTACTCAAGGTAATATATGTAAAATGTTAGATTGGATTTAGATCACTAAGGAAGAGTTTAAAAAGAGGCAAGGAGATAAAGGTCTACAAGTAAGCCCCAAAGAGAAACACATTTAGAGAGTAAAAATAATATAAGGAAAGAATAGAGAGACTAAGTAAACTGGGAGAGTATCCCAGATTTTAAAGGATAAGGGAATTTCTGAGGCTAAATACCATGCATATATTATATGGATGGGATTTTAACAGGAAGCAAAATATAAGGACCCTAAACTCACATATGAGTGGATTTGATTCATTGAGAATAAGAGGAGACAGTTTTCTGCCAACATAGAAATACACTTGGCTATTTTTTCTGTAGCCTTTTCTTATCCTCATTGTGTTCTTCTCATTATGATTAAATAGTGTGAAGGCTGCCATAAACAAATAATTTTTTTAGTAAGAGTTGTCAACTTTATTCATTTTTGTAATCATACTGTAAAATTGGGTCAATATGACAGATGGACTTAAAAGGTTTTTAAAATCTTGGTTATATGCAAGGAACAGATAGTTTTCTTTCCTGTGATTCCCTGTTTTTTCCCCATCTTTAAGCAGTAGACACTATATATATATATATATATATATATATATATATATATATATATATATATATATTTGGTACTGGGGATTGAACTCAGGGACACTCAACCACTGAGCCACATCCCCAGCCCTATTTTGTGTTTTATGTAGAGACAGGGTCTCACTGAGTTGTTTAGAGCCTCGCCGTTGCTGAGTCTGGCTTTGAACTTGCGATTCTCCTGTCTCAGCCTCCCTAAGTGCTGGGGATAGAAAATATTTTTTGATTACAGCCCAAAATCAGAAATATGTTTTCCTTTGTGACCCCACACATAATGATTTTTAAATATATACACATATATAATGGTATATATATGGTATATACACATATATAATGGTACTGAGACTACCTCCATAAACATCTCTGTAATTGACATGAAAGTTTAAGTTTCATTTTGTGATGTGCTCTAATATTTTCTACACTGTTTTTAAAAACATTTTGATAGTGACTCACTCACTACGTTGCAGTTTTTTTGAGGGGCGCCGGTGGGGAATCCCCTACTGGTCACAACCAGTAGTTTGAAAAGTCCATTCTAGAGAGTGGACTCTTACTTTGCTTGATGATAAGAATTACCTGGAAAAGTTAAAAATAAAAATTCCTTAGAGACTATAGTTCAATTTAAGATGAATTCTCTGAATCTGTATTTTTTACATACAACAAAGATTATTCTCAATTTCAGTCACTTGGGGCTGAGAGTTGGAGCCAATATAGGGAAAATCCCTGATCGTTGGCTACATCCTTCACCCTGAGGTTTGTTCTTGGACCAATGCAACATGTTGCCAGGCGCTGCAGTTTGTGAGGGGCATTGGGTAAAGAACAGTAACAGTAAGTATAATGTCCTCCTGCAGCGGCCCTGCTAGTCAGTCACTTAATTGCTTATGTTAACATAGTCAATGAAACAGTTTTATTTTTGCATTTTAGTTAAGTCTTATTAAAAAAACATAATAAACAAAACACTCTGACTTGAAAAAAGGGCAACTTTAAATTTCATAAAATTGTAGGAACCTTATTAAATCATTTTAAATTAGGGATAGAATGTTATGATGCATAGACCAAATCCTAAGAACCAAAAATCTGTATACTTTTATTATTTTATAAAGAAGACTTAAACATCCTTTTTTTGGCAAGGGGTGCTGGGAATTGAATTCAGAGGCATTCAACCACTGAGCCACACCCCCCGCCCTATTTTGTATTTTATTTAGATACAAGGTCTCAGTTGCTTAGCGCCTTGCTTTTGCTAAGGCTGTCTTTGAACTTGTGATCCTCCTGCCTCAGCCTCCCAAGCGGTGGAATTACAGGCATGTGCCACCACGCCCAGCTTAAACATATTATTTTATTTACTGAAAAATATAGATATATTAGAGAAGTGTTTCTGTTAGATAGGGGTCTCCCTGCTCCCATCCCAGTCCCCAGTCTACCCTGGCTGGAGACTACTTTAAATAGGAAAACACTTCCCAGTTACTGAAGACTACTTAAAATAGGAAAACAAGAAATTAAGTAATAAAATCAGAACATACACACATATATACATGTATGTATGTATGTATATATGTGTGTATGTATGTACAGGCATATACTAGTCTTTGCCTTGTTGAAAATTTTATCCAAAATTAAATATTATTTTAGACTTGAGATCCATCATTATGTCTGTCACAAGATGTCATTCATAATGGAGTATACATTTACACTCATTTCATTATAACCACCATGACTCTTAAGTGGCATTTAAATACTTTGGGCTCAGTAATTTGATTTCATTTTGTACTGAGATTATCTTGTACAAACAGTGATTGTATTGCTAAATTTATATATGGTGACGTCTCGTTTCTTCCTTATTGTGTGGGTTTGATATTCTATATGAAGAAATTTTCTAGATTGCTGAAGTTCCAATATTTTTGTATCTTGACTGTTTTAGGGAAATCTTTTTTAAAAATGTGTAACAGACTTTCCTGCTTTACAAAGAGCATATGAAACACAATTTCCTCTCCTATTTCTATTTCCTTTGGTAGTTATTTATTTCTTCCCTTCCTTGGTATAAAGGCATTCCCCATGATGCTCTTGTTTTCCTGTTTCATATTTCCCTAAATGAGAAACCAACTAAAAAGTTTTCTTTGTGAATCATTAAATGTTATACAAATTGAGAAAGTTTTTTTCTTCCCTTTTGGCCTTGATGCCTATTTTCCATGCCTTGTTTCGCTGAGAGGGCCTATAGTTCAATGTTGAATAGAAATGAGAGAGTGGACCTCTTTTTTGTTTTTAATTTTTTTTGAATATTTTTTTTTAGTTTTAGATGGACACACATAGCTTTATTTATTTATTTTTATGTGATGTTGAGGATCAAACCCAGTGCCTCACACTTGCGAGGCAAGTGCTCTACCCGTGAGCTACAGCCTCAGCCCTGAGAGTGGACCTCTTAATTGGTTCCTGACCCAGAGGAAATCATTCAGCATTTTATTATTTTAAGTATAATAGTGGTTTATAGGTTGGGGATGTAATGATCTTAGTAACACATTTTTTGTAGATGGCCTTTATCACATTATACAATTTCTCTTCTGTTCCTAGTTTACTGATACTTTTTAACTATAAATGGTGGTATTTCATCAAATAGTTTTATCTTTATCTCTAGAAATCATGGTGTGGTTTTGCTTTTTTTATTCTGTTAAATATTTTACAATCACTATCCTTTTATGCCTTAAAAAGAAAAAGGAACAATATAGTGATAGTTCCTTTTTCAGTTTTGATTTTGTTGATTGTATCAGTTCTTTTTTGTCCCCTTGATTGATATACCTAGGTGTTTATCAATTTTGTTGATCTTTTTAAAGAATCAACTTTTAGCTTTGTTCTATTGTATTATTTTTATTTCATTAAGTTTTGCTCTTATCTTTTTATTTCCCTTTACTTTGAATTTTCTCAGCTTTATTTATTTAATATTTTTTAAGAACTTATACCTCTGGTTTTAAACCTTTTATCTCCAAAATTAAATGAAGTTATAAACTTTCCTTAAAGCATTAAAATACTGATATATTGTACTTTTATTTTCATTCAGTTTGGAATATTTTTGAATTCCAGTTGTGATTTTTTTTTTTCCCCTTGAATCATGGATCATTTAGAATAATTTTTTTTAATTTCCATGGGAGAAGTAGTTTTCATGTCTTGTTGATTTCTAATTTAATTCTCTTATCAAAGAACATCCTCTATATGAACCCAGTTCTTTTGTATTTATTTATTCTTGTTTTATGGCATGCATTTTGTATGTTTGTTTGTATTCATATTTTTTGTGTTTGTATATATATCCATTTGTATTTAGGTCTTGTTCAGCATGTGGTTTATCTTGGTGAATGAACCAGATGTGCTTTATAATAATGTGGTCTGCAGTTATTGAGTATAATTTTATAAATATCAATTAGATTCAGATCTTCTCTGTCTTTATGCAGTTGATCTATCAGCTGCTCAGATAGAGGAGTTAAAATCTACTAAGTATGTGAACTTGGTTATTTCTTTGTAATTCTGTCAGTTCTTATCTCCTTATTCTGTTAAAGGTCTATTACATAAGTATTTCTTATGGTTATACTTTCATGATGAAATGACAGTTATTTCTATAAAATATCCCCCTTGAGCTTTGTTGATATTTATTGACTTATATTTTGTCTAACATTAGTTTGGTTACTCCAGCCTTTGTATGCTTATTATTCACATGGCATGTCTTCTATTTATTTTCATATCTCTCTCTCTCTCTCTCTCTCTCTCTCTACCAGGGATTGAACCCTGGGGTGCTTAACCTCTGAGCCACATCCCCAGCCCTCCCCCTTTTTAAAATATTTTTTAGTTGCCAATGGGCCTTTATTTTATTTATTTATATGTGGTGCTGAGAATTGAACCCAGTGCCTCACACATGCTAGGCAAGCACTCTGCCACTGAGCCACAATCCCAGCACCCCCAGCCCCTTTTTTTGTATTTTGTTTTAGAGACTGGGTTTCGGTGAGTTGCTTAGGGTCTTCCTAAGTTGTTGAGGCTGGCTTTGAACTTATGATCCTTCTGCCTCAGCCCCCTTAGCCACTTGGATTACTACATCTCTGTGTCTTTAATTTTTAAAGTGCATCTCTTATAGACAGTATTTAGTTGGGCCTTGCTCTTTTGTCTGCTCTGATAATCTCTGCCTTTTATTTGTTGTGCTTAGTCCATAAACACAATAGAATTATTATTAACAAGATTTTATTTATAGTTTTATTTTCTTTTTTGTACCATTTGTTTTTAATTTCTCACCTTTTTTTCCTCCTTTTCTGCCTTCTTTTGGGTGATTAATTTTTTTTTAGAATTCTGTTTTATCTATTGAAGTTTCATTTGTACTTCTTTGTATGATTTTTCTTTATTTAGTTGTTTCTATATGGATCACCATATGCACCCTTAAGTTTTTACAATTTGTTTAGTTACTATTGTACCATGTCATGTAAAATCATAGAAACTTTGCAATTATAGAAATATATTTATATCTGCATGCATTATAAACCCCTTAAGGCAGTACTATAATTTTGGCTTTTAAAAATCATACATTGGTCATGGTGGTGGTGGTGGTGGTGGTGGTGGTGGTGGTGGTGGTTGTGGTTGTGTTTTTGTTTTGATTTTTTTGACAGTACTGGGAATTAAACCCAGGGGTCTCAAATTCTGAGCTATAACTCCAGTTATTTTTGTTTTATATTTTGAGACAGAGTCTCACTACGTTGCCCAGGCTGGCCTCAAACTTGGTGAACCTCCTGCCTCATCCTCCCAAGTAGCTGGGATTATAGGTGTACACCACCATGATTGGCAAAAGATATATGTATCTTTAAAAGAAAAGAATGTTTATAACCTGTACTTTTACATTTACTTAATGCTCTGCATTCATTTTTGAAGATTTGAAGTTTCCTTCTACTATCATTTTTCTTCAACTTGTTTTTATTGTTTCCAACAAATCCCTTTTATTTTATCTTGCCAGAAATATTTTCATTTCAGTTTCAGTTTCAGAAGATATTTTTACTAGAAGTAGAAGTACAGGTTTGAGAGTTGTTTTTCTTTCAACACTTGAAATATGTTGTTCCACTGTTTTCCAGAGCTTTCAGAGAAGAAGTCATCAGTCCTTAAAATTATTTTATGATCTGTCAGCTGCTTCCCCTCTTCCACCTTGTTTTAAGATTTCCCCTTTCTCTTTGACTTTCAGTGGGTGAGATTATGATATGCCTAGGCATAGGTCTCTTCAAAATATACTGTTTGGTATTTACGTATTTTCTCAAATCTATAAATTTTATACTTTTCATTATTTTGTGAAATCTGGGACCATTTTTTCCTTCCAAATAAATTTTCTGCCTCATTCTCTCTCTTCTTATGGGACTCTAGTTATCAATGTATTAGACCTTTTGCAATTACTTCACAAGTTTAATGATTTTTCAGTCATCTTTTCTGTGGATTTCTTGATTCTATCTTCAGGTTCATTGACTTTTTCTTCTATTATCTCATTTCTTCTGCTAAGCCTTCTCAGTGAACTTTTGTGTTTCACATACTATAGTTTTTTAGTTGAAAATTCCCATTTGAGTCTCTTTCATGAAACATTTTGAATCACTGAGATTTCCTATTATTTTGCTTACTGTGAGCATGTTTTTCTTTACTCACTGAAGTTCTTGCTTGATAATCTAGACTCTGGGTCATCTCAGGTTTGGCATCTATTGACTGTCTTTTTTTCCCTTGAGAATTTATAACAAACATTTTTCTATCATTTTATATATGTAGTAAATTTTGATATATCCTAAGAAATCACAATCCCTAGAAATTGTGAGTGTTATGTTGTATAGACTCAGAAGGGGTTTTTAAAAATATTTCTTCTAAGAGTATTGATGAGTTTTGCTTTAGCAATAAACTTGATTATACTCAAATTGTGCACTGTCATACCTTTAGCTGGCCAGGGCACAGACTCAATTTACTTCTTTAAATCTTAGTTGCAAGCTACATTTGGTTTGCTCTGAACACACATGGTTGATGAGTCAGCTAAAGACTAGTGCTGAGTTTAAACATAGAATTAGACAATTTTCTTCTGGCTTTTTCTTTTTCAAGACTGCGTTCTCACTCTGTAGCAGCCCAGATTGACCCAGGCTTCCTTCCCCTATTCCTTTTGCTTAAAAAATAATGTGGTGTCCCCACCCCTCATGTTTTAGCCACTCAGCCCTACTCCACCTTTGACTGTAGTCACTGTAAGAGCAAAGCCACAAAATATGGAAAATTCACTCTCTTCTGGTTGTCTGCCTCATTCCATGTTTTTTTAAAACTACCTGCATTTTCCTATCTCCAAAGTATTCCAGTAGGTTTTTTGTTTGGGGTATTTTTCCCCGTATTTATTTGTAGAAGGATCTATAGTTACACACTCCTTCATACCATAAATATATTTCCTTCTTGAAATCTTTTCATCTGTTTATTTCTACCATACTCCAAGGTCTCTTCTCATCTCTGCCCAGTGGCACAGTAATAACCAGAAGCTCAAAGAAGTCCAATATAGCTTGATAATCTCATCTCTTCCACTTGCTCACTTATGACTTCTAACTATGAATTCGACATTTAAATAATTTTTTGAGAAAGGAATAATTTAGTTCTAATTGAAATTATTTTATATGGAGCACATATGTACTCAGTAAATGTTTTACCCTTCTTAATCCTTTAAGGGCTCCTCTTCCTCTGCATGACCTTAAAGTGGAATTTTGCCTTAATCTCTGGAGCATCCTCTGGCATCTCATTGACTCATCTGGGTCCCTGTCACATCTTAAAAACCAGTGACTACCAAATCTAATCAAAATGTACAAATTTAAATATCTCAGTACCTACCTGATAGCTCATGTGGATTTCCCATAGACCCTTCAAATTTATTTTCCAAACTGAACTCTTCTTCTTTTTCTCTCTCAATCCCTCAATCAACTTCTGCTGCTTCTGCATTTACACATTCAGTTAATAATATCACTAAATTTTATACTCTTAAATTATTTTCACTCCTTATGTCCCAGATCTATTTACCAAGTTCTGCTGTTTCCTCATCTCTAGTCCTGCTATCTCTCAATTGCTTCAGGCATTCATTTTGCATCTGTACTACTCCTTTAGCCTCATAACTGTTTTTTCTGTAGTCTCATTTATCTATCCTACTGTTTAATGTGATTTTTTCTAAATTGAAACCTTTAACCACATTTTTCATTGCTTAAAACTCATCATTGGTCTCCTGGTCCTTTTGTGATGAATCCCTAACTTCTTAGCAGCCTACTCAGAGCACCTCTCTTGTTGCTTCTTTCTCCTGTAAAAGGTTGACACTGGTAGTTTCTGTGTACTGAGTGCTTTGCAGTTTGCCTAATGCATCAGCTTTCTTTGGATTCCTTTGCCTTTTAACAAATGAGCTCCCAGTGTCACCCTTCTTTGAAATTCAGTTCAAAGAATATTTTTTGTTTTTCAAGTCTTGTCAGCTTAAGTTGAAAGTCCCTCTATGATCCAATAGTACCAAGTGTCTATATCACTATAATGTTTTTGTATATGTGGTTGCTACAGTGCAAATCCTTGAGGGCAAACTGTGTCTCACTCACTCACTTTTATACATAGTATATTTATTTTCACCAGGGATAAAAGCCTACAGACGCCGTTTAGGAACTCAATAAAGAAGGGTACTATTTAACCTTTTCTCATTGATTTCACTCGTTTGTATGAGCCAGAGCCTTTATCTATCTTCATTATATGCAATCATCATTTTAAAGCATGTAAAGTGTACTTCAGTGTTCTATTTTGAATGTTTACTAAATCCCAGTCAGTATTTCCACACCAAAACCCCACACCTAAGACGTGGGGTCTTACATTAACTAACCAGCAATTATGCCTCCCTGTGGAAGTTTTTTACCCTTCGCCACATGGACATCAGGAAATGTAATTCTTTGTTGTGATCTATCATGTAGGATGTTCAGCATCTCTGTCCTCTCCCACTAAATGCTAATGGCACATTTCTCTCCCCTTCCTGGTTGTAACAACCAAAAATGTCCTCAAGCATTGTCAAATGTTCCCTGGGGAGCAAAGTTGCCCACAGTTGAGAATCACTGCTAAAGAACTCTCAACACAAACCAAACTGTGAAATGCCTAAGTGTTCTTCCCTGTGAGAATTACCAGTATATTTATTGTAGTCATTCTGGTTAAAAACATATGATGATGTTTCAATTTTTAAAGAATTACTTTTGGTCTTAACTCTTTTAAGAAAAAAAAAAGTTGGTCATTTTTTCCTTTACTTCATAAGTGGAACCATTTTTCCCTTCTTTCATGTGTTGCTTTCTCCAGGGGCTCATTTACCCACTCAGCCTTTTGAAAAAAATGAGGAGAGTGGAGGAGTTGAAATTTTTCAGTGCCATGTTCCACATATTTTAAGCTTTAAAAATTGTTACTGACAAGATTAGGGAGAGAGGCAGACTTCTGTTGCGTTAAGCTATGTATAGTCTAAATTCGATAGAATATGAAAACTGTTAGTCAAAATGTTTCTCACATTTCAGTTTTTTTGTGTTGATTTCTTTGATTTTGCCTGTTCTTTCTTGTTTTCTGTTTGTCAGACAATTCATGCTCTTATGGGGAATGCGGTGCAGCCCTTACTGACTTCGGTGGGAGATGCTATAGAGGCCATAATCATCACCATGCATCAAGAAGATTTTTCTGGGTAAAACTGTCAATTAAAAATTTGACTAGATACTACTGCCTTTGGTTTTATCTCCCCTTTCACTCCCTCTGCCCCTTCCAGCTAGGCCTCATTCTTAGAATTGTATTAGCTCCCAACCTCCATTGTATTATTAACAGATTAAATTTTTTTCTTATTTTCGTATCTCTCCTTGTATTGAAAAAGACAATGCATTTATGGGATTCAGCTTGGCATTTCAGGATTTTTGTGGTTTGTACCACTTTCCCTTTTCACTCTTGTCATTTTCCTTGCTTCTAACAAATTCCCCCTACTTCAGCCTCTTTGTTACTTCCTGGCTCAGTCATACTATTCCTTGTATAAAATGCCCTGCCTGTGCTACTTTGCTCATCTGAATCCTGCTTTAGCTTTGTGGGCAGGTTCTTGCCAGCCCATTCAAGATTGATTTCCCTTCCTCAGACTTTCTAATCACATTTAATATAAAATGATTCTTGCCAGATTACAGTTTGAGTGAAGGAAGAAAGGCAAGAAGAGGAGGATATTAGGTCCTTGAAGTAATGGATGAGCTCCTCTGAGGAGGGAATAACATATACACAAGGCATCACATGAAGTTGACCATCTGCCACTTCTCAATTATGCATATGTTTAATCCTTGTACCTTCAACGTCTGTATGTATGCTATCTTTATATGCTTAGCTGGGTGAAGTGGTACATACTTGAAACCAGCTACTTTGGAGGCTGAGTCAGGAGGATCATAAGTTCAAACCAGCCTCAGTAACTTAGTGAGACCCTGTCTCAACATAAACACTAAAAAGGGTTAGGGACATGGCCCAGTAGTAAGATTGCCCCTGGATTCAATCCTCAATACCACAAACATAACAAAAATGAACAAAAAAGATCCTTAAGTTTCCACACAACTCATTACTATACTTTATCAGTTGAGAACCTCTTATTTAGGGATTTGGAATAATTGGGAAAACAGCTCCAGCAATAGCCAAGTAAGTTTGTGTTCTAATAATTAAATAAAGCATCTAATCCACAATGAGAACTTATAATATGCATTTTATTATCACTTCATTTTACTTATATTGACACATGCTCATGAAATTTTTCTTAATACTTTATTTGCTACTGTTCAATGAAATAATTGCGACTAGACCAAAACTCTTGAGGAAGTCCTTTAGAGTAGAATCAAGATTATACTATGCTTTTTATAAAGCTTAAGAAGAAAGACCAGTTCTTTGCCACCTAAATAGGAGACTCATGTCACCTTTAAGGACACATACAACCTGAAAGTGGAGGGATGGAAACCAAAAGAGCAGATGTACCTGTATTTATGTCAGACAAAATAGATTTTAAATAAAAAACTGTAAAATAAAACCAGATCATTATATACTGATAAAGCAATTCCTCAAGTATATATAATGTTTGTAAACACATATACACCCAATATCAGAGTACCTAAACATATAAAATAAATACTAAAGGATCTGAAGGGAGCAATAGATTGTAATACAATAGTAGTAGGAGACTTCAATACCCCACCTTCAACAATGAACATATAATACAGACAGAAAATGAATAAGGAAACCTTGGACTTGAACTATACTTCAGACCAAAAGGACCTTGCAGACATATAGAACAGTTTATACAACACGCACAGAATATTCATTCTTTTCAAGCATACGTGGACCAATTTTCCTGGATAGATCATGTTATTTACAAAGCAAATCTGAACAAGTTTAAGAGGATCAAAGATATACCAAGTTCTTTTCTGATCATAGTGATGTGAAACTAAAAATCAATAGTAGTGTAAATATTCACAGATATGTGGAAATTAAACAATCTGCCTTTGAATAAACCAGTGGGTCAAAGCAGAAAACACATGGAAAACAAAAAATCTTTTAAGACAAAAGAAAATGAAAATGCAGCATACCAGAACACACAGGATGCAGCAAAGTGATTAATAACCTAATGTTAGTCCTCAAGGAAAAAGGAGAAT
Organism: Geosciurus inauris; assembly: GCA_004024805.1. Classification (NCBI taxonomy): domain Eukaryota; kingdom Metazoa; phylum Chordata; class Mammalia; order Rodentia; family Sciuridae; genus Geosciurus; species Geosciurus inauris. The sequence goes on from PVHX01014341.1 coordinate 38,855, forward strand.
AGAAAAAGAAGAATAAATCAAGCCCAAAGTTAGCAGAAGGAAGGAAATAATCATTGGAGCAGAAATACAAGGAATAAAGACTTTAAAAAGAAAAATCAAGCCTGTCTCAAAATAAAATTGAGAAGGGACCTGGGGGTGTTGTTTAGTGGTAATTCATTTGCCTAGCATACGGAAGACCCTGGATTCAGTCCCCAATACAGCAATAAGAAATAGAAAATCTGAGCAGAACAATAATGAGTAAATAATAAATTGAATTAGTAATAAAAAGTCTCCTGTCAAAGAAAAGCTTAGGAACTAATGGCTTCATGGATAAATTCTATCAAACATTTAAAAAGGAACTAATACAGCCCTTCTCATACTCTTCCAGAAAATTAGAGAGAGAATACTTCTTAACTTTCTACGAGGCTAGCATTACCTTGGTATCAAAATCAGACAAGGACACTACAAGAAAAGGAAATTACAGGCCAATATCCCTGATGAACATAGATGCAGAAATTCTCAACAAAATACTAGTAAATCAAATACAACAGCACTTTAAAAGGATTATTTACCATGATAAAATGAGACTTATGCCTCAGATGCAAGATTGTATTAACATATACAAATCAATAAATGTGACATATCACATTAATAGAATGAAGGGCAAAAATCATATGATCATCTCAAAAGCATTTGCCAAAAATGAACACCTTTCATGATAAAAATTCTCAGTAAATTAGCTATAAAAGGAATGTACCTCAACACTAAAAGCTGTGTGGGACAAGCCTATAGCTAGTATCATACTTGATAATGAAAAGCTAAAAGCTTTTTCTTTAAAATCAGGAACAAGATAAGATGTCCACTATCACCACTAATATTCAATATAGTATTGGAGATCCTTGCTGGAGCTTAGTCAAGAGAAAGAAAAAGAAGGTAACCACGTAGGAAAAGTAGTAGTCAAATTGTCACTGTTTACTGATAATGTAATCTTAAATGCAGAAAACTCTAGAGACTCCATCAAAAACCTTTTAGATCTAATAAACAAACATAGTAAAGTTGCAGAATAAAAAGTAAGAATACAAAAAAAGTAGCATTTCTACACACTCCAAAAAAATCAAGAAAATAATTACATTTTCAACAGCTAACGAAAAAAGAAACAAAACCAAAAAAACACAAGTGAATTTAACCAAAAAGTTGAAAGTTCTGAAAACTATACAGAACATTGATGAATAAAATTGAAGAAGACACGATAAATGAAAGGATATTCTGTGTTAATGGGTTGGAATAATTAATAGTTAAAATATCAGTACTACTCAAAGCAATCTACAGTTTCAGTGTAATCCCTATCAGAATTCCAATGTCATTTTTCACAGAAATGAAAATATTCTAAAATTCATATGGAATGACAACCCTAAATAGTCATGGCACTTTTTAGCAAAAAGAACAAAACTAGAATCATCATACTTCCTAATGTCAAACCATATTTTAAAGTATTGAAACAGAATGGTACTGTTATAAAAATAGACACAATGGGACAGTAAAAGGGCCCAGAAATGAACCCACATACTTACGGGCAACTGATTTTTAACCGAAGTGCCAAGAATGCACAGTGAGAAATAAACAGTAAACAGTATCTTCAAGAAAGAGTATTGGGAACATTGGTTATCCACATGCAGAAGAATAAAATATCTGTTTTTCATCTCTAGTCCATCACAAGTTTCTTTATGTCATTCTCAGAATATGGAAACACTTAACTTGTTTTTTTGGGAAAATCATATATAGCCAGTGATCTCATCTATTAGCCAGTATCAGGTGATTTCTAATTTTGGTATAATTGTTTTCCCCTATATTTCATATTCCTTTAATATATTCTTTAAAGGGCAATTGTAAACATAAGTTATAAATAGTATATCATGGAGCATCAGCTGGCATCATCTGTTGATCCAAATTAAAGCCTTTCCAAGCCTCATCATCTGGAGGAAGAAATTGCATACCATGTGTATTGTTACATAACCAGTTCCGCAGTCAGAATTCTGCCATTGAACTGATCTGATTAAATAGCACAAGAGCAGAGATACAGTTGCCAAGAATTTGTTTAGAGAAGGCAGCGTTTTCTGCCATTGCAACGTGTAAAATGCTATTTCAGGATCCATTATTGATGCATTCACTTACCAGGCAAAACATGGGCATGCATGGAGAATTGTGAGACTGGGAGGGACCTTGAGAGGCAAGAGAGTAAGAGTGGCCCTGTGTGATTCATCTAAGACAGATGGCTGTCTTTTTCATTCTTAATAATCTTTTAGGTAAATAGATTCTAAAATTCCTTCAATAATCTTCCTAGCATCTAAACACAATCCTTAGAATATAATTTAAATATTGTCCTATGCTCTTTTATACTTAGCAAAAAAAATATATATACCTTTTTACCATTAAGGGGGAAAATTGTGCAGACTTGAAATAGCAGCCAAAAGTGGGGAAATCAAGGAATGCAGTTTAGTGCATTGGTGCTGAAAATGGCTGTGTTTTATTCTTTCACAGGTCATTATCCAGCTCAGGAAAACCTGATGTTCCTTGTTCTTTGTACATGAAGGAGCTGCAAGGTTTCATTACTAGAGTTATGAGTGATTACTTTAAACACTTTGATTGCTTGGATTTTGTCTTTGACAACACTGAAGCTATTGCCCAAAGAGCAATTGAACTTTTTATCCGCAATGCCAGCCTCATAAGACCTCTTGGTGAAGGTGGGAAAATGCGACTTGCTGCTGATTTTGCACAGGTAAATTGATACGTAACTACAAAGGGAGAAGATGTTTTGGTCTCAATATTATCTATTCAGTAAAGAGCTATTAATTATTGTTTTTAAAAAGTTACAGTATGAAGTAAAAGAATCCACTTTAAACTATTTGATTAAATGAAAAAGTTTTAAAATATTTTATAACAGATATTTTTATATTTCTGGGTTGTATTTAATGAAATAATTATTCCTTATCTTTGATCTTTCAAGGTTAAGGTAAAGTAGCTCATTCCATAATAAAACAGCATTTCCCATTTTTTGATGTAAAATGGGGCTTTCTCACAATTTTACTATTCTAGTAGGTCAGTACTGATAAGAGTAACTGATTGACCTGGAAAATGATGTGGTCAGTGAATATCCTTTCAGTATCCTTTCAAATAGTGGAAAGGGGCTGCCTGTTGTCATGAGAAGAGAACGAACTCCAGCATATCTGTAAGGCTCTAGAGGCCAGCTCAGCACTCCAGGACTGTTTCTGATTCATTGAGATGTACAGTGAGCCAGGTAGATATAGTCTGATTGTTTGGTCTCCCTCTCTTAAGTAGAGTACATTTCTTGGCTGTGGCCAGTCTTGAAATCATTCCAAGCTCTCTGATATTTGTGAGATAAAATGAAATTAAAATAGCAGAAACATAATCAACTCTTATGGAAAGGGTTATTTAGGTAGATTTTAAAACCTTTCAGTACTATCAGAGGCAAAGAAGAAATACCCCAAATATATACTTTCATTAAAAGATTCAGAAACAGAGATGATAATTCTTTATATAGCATATTGAGAGTGAAATCATTTTTAAATCTTTCAAAGCCGTTAGCTTTCCTAGTCTAGTTATTCAAATAAAGACTTCATAGTGATTTTCCAGATCCTCCTTGCTTATAAAGATAAAGGTTAATGTCCGTATTTATTCCTGCCTTTATCTGGGAGTGTGTCTTGGTTCATTATTCTTGCATGGAGGAAAGAATCTAGGCTGACTTCCTATGTCAGGGTGATGGCTGTCAGATGCTCCCTCAAACCAGACAGAAGGTAAAAGATGGAAGAGGTAACACAAACCCATTTCAGGTTTCAAGAGCCAGGCTCTTTACCTAATAATTGATCCAGCTATTAGTCATTTTCTTCCCCAAATGATAGTCCTGTGTCTACTAGACCACACAAAAAAAGCGGCCTTTGGGAAATGTGCCTTTCTAGCCACACATGAAAACAAATTAATCAAATGCTCCCATTAACATGGCTTTTTTTTTTTTTAACCTTGTTTGTTTTTGTCAGTTTCATTCTTGGGCATCTGTACATTTTGCTTTGTTTTACAGGTAAACTCAGTAAAAAGAGAATTATACATAAATTTTTCTCTCACTGGGTTATAGGACACTTATTGAAATGAAAACACAATGATGTCCTAGGTCCTGCCCTGCTCTTTTTTGTTAAAACATAAGCTGTACTCAGGTCTCCTTTTCCCTTTTCCTCCTTAATTTTGTTTTACTTTTCCTGTCCTCTTCCCTCCTCTGTGCTCCCTCCCCCACCAGCTTATTTGCATTCTGCTCCAGCTGGTTCTTGAGTCACTTTCCTGGAGGCAGCACTTCAAGTCCAATTAGAGTGGCAGCCGAGCAGGAGATGGCCAAAATGAGAGAGCTGGTGGAGAGAGGCTTGTTGTTTGGGGGTTTTATTTTAATGATATATTCCCTTATGAGTCTTGAATGATGGGAACTGTTGTCCTTGAAACCTTACCACTGCAGCTAGCACCTGCTCAAAGTGCAGGGCCCTCTGTGGCAGGAGTGAGCTGCTGCCAGTCCAAAATGCATTATTCAGAATTTTATTTGCATTCATTTTTTTCTTAAGACATGTTACTCAGTAAACCAAATTTTTCCCTTCCCTGACAACAAATGAAATTCATCAGTGATTATTACTAATTTATGTTCGAAGGTTCTGTTTTCTGTTTCTTAAATATAGAAAAAGCATCTACTTACACAGCATTTGCTCAATGTTAAGAATCTGCTTTCCAATCCCTCAGTGACCTTTGGTTGCTGCAGTCTGTGTAGTATTGAGAGGCAGATGCCTTAACTCATTGCTGTACAGTGTGTCCCAATTTCAAAACATCTCAACCTTTTCCTTGGGCATGGCTCCAGTCCTGTGGGTCATGGGCACAGGAAAGACAGGTGGAAGCACCATTATATATAATCATATTTAGAACCAGTAGCTTTGGCAAATGTTGTCCAACAAGGGGAATGATTTTATGATCCCCACTTAATTTTTAAAAATTAAGTTTTGAATTTGGGGTTTTCATTTCATTGGTTTGGTTTCTTGCCACAACACAATTATGTGTTGTACTTCATCTTTCAGAATTATGCATAATTGCAAGTGTTTTTCAAGGGTTAGTCAAAACACTTAAATAGCATTACCCTGACATTTATATTCATGACAGGCATCAACTGTTTACTAGAAACCCTTTTAACACCGTCATTATTTAAAGTTCTATCAATTTGTATTCAAAATTAAACAAAGCCACTGAGGTCACTGGAATCAAGAATACACAAATACTCTATGGATTTGAAAAGTGTTCTTGTGATAAAATTGCCTGCTATTCTGGCATAAATAACAGAAAGAGCTTAAGAAGGGCCTGGTAAAGTGGGTTTGGGAATGCAGGTATTTGGCATAATGTCCAATAGCAAAGACAAATAATGATATATTTGAGGGCTTTTTAAAGAATCCTAACCTCTCATTGCACCAGTGCAGAAAAAGAGAAAGTAGTTGCAGGGTGCCATCTGGAGGGCTCATGGTGAGGGAAGTACCCGGCATATAGCCCCCTTAGGAATCCAGGTCATGGACATGAGGTGGCTTCCTACAGGTAATTAATTCCCTGCTGTGACCACATGGTCTCTATGTCTACACTAATCACACAGCAGTTCTGAAAGCATTAAGCTTGTCCAAGGCCCTGGGGCTCTGCTGATTCTGAATCTTTGCAGACTTGCCCACATTGCCCTCTGAAGCACACATTCCCCCTCTACCCGTAGGTTTCTTTTTTTCCCTGAGGGAGAGGACAGCCATTGAATTTGGCATTAAATTATTTAGTGGTCCTCCTAGCAGTTTCTATTTATAGTCTTCTGGTGCCCTTTAAGAAGTATACATTTTTATCTCTCTCACTTTGCCCAAAAATATAAATTGAGAAAAGAAAACAAGGTACTCTAAATCCTAATTTCTGTTCTAATTCCTATTGCCTTTTCTTCTCCTAAACAGTGTCAGGGCAGGAGTACCCTAGGAGTATCTAGAGATGTCCTGTGGTTAACCAAATGTCTGGTGGATAAGGAGCAGCTAGTAATTAGTTCATCTACCTGCAGCTGACTGCTCATTCCCCCAAATAGGAGGGCTAAAGAGCAGCAATTGTTCATGCCATTTTTTGTTTCCACAGCTAATTACAGAGTCACCTCCTCTAAGAGGAACATTCTTGCCCTTAACATGGCCTTTATTGTTTAATGGAATTCTGGCAGAAGAAAATGATTTTCAGTACCCTGGAGGTCTTTTATGAATGAAAAATGTATTTTAAACATGTAACATTTTGAAATTGTTCTGTGGCATAGAGATCATCATCATGATGGATTTCACAGCTGTTTGAGGTCATATTCTCTCATATAACTTTTTCTTAGCCATTTAATTGTTTTAACATTCAGTCCTGTTCAAGGGCTAGGCCACAGATTGATTGGTTTGATCTTTGAAGACAGTGACCCATTAGGGTAACTGGAAAAAAAAATTGACCAAGCATCTCATGAAAAATAAATCACATGGGGCTGGGATTATGGCGCAGTGGTAGCGTGCTCGCCTAGCACGCACAAGGCACTGGGTTCGATCCTCAGCACCACATAAAAAAAATAAAGATATTCTGTCATCTACAACTAAAAAATAAACATTAAAAAAAAAAAGAAAAAAAGAAAAATAAATCACATAATCTGTTTTTTTTTTTTAAAAAAAGCCTTCACACACACACACACACACACACACACACACACACAGGTTTATGAATGAAATCCTGGATTTTTCTTCCTTAGATTTTTCTTTTGTTTACTTATTTTTCTGTATTTTAGAGTTTTTCAACCATGTACGATTTCCCTTTATGGCATACAATGCATACTCCATGACTTCTATACAGTAAGAGAGAAATTAACCTGGCCACTGTTCATCCCCAGTCAAACAAACTGCCCTCCAATTCTTCTTGACATTCAGTTCATGTATTTTGATACACCACTTATAATTTTGTCTAAAATAATGTTTATGTGCACATGTGTATTTATATCTGTATATATGTACCTTTATTCAAACAAGTGATTATTCAACAAAATCATAAGAATGTGTATATATATGTGTGTTATGTACATACACATACCTTTCTTTTGATTTTATTAATGATTATATTGTTTGAGTAATTAAATATCACCTTCTTCACTAAATTTGAAAGTTCCTCAGAGCAAACAATCTCATTAAATTCATCATTTTATTCCCATGTGTAGCTTAGTCCCTGGCAGTTAATAAGGAGTCAAACGTGCTTCTCAAAGGAATCATTGATTACCAATAGCAAGGAGATTTAGAACAGTTTTTCATAAGAATGACCAGCAGAACAGAGAGCTCACTTCCTTCCATGTGTTTCTTGAATAAAGATACTGTTCTACGAGGAAACAGCTTATTCTCAGCCATTTTCTAAACTCTTCTTTGCCAGAATACAAATTTATAGCAAGAGGGAAGAAATAATTTATCACCTGAATGCCACATCTGCAGAAACTTTGCATGTGTACTTGGTAGATAAAGAACAGGTAGCCCAGGTAATAACAAGTAGAATTTCCACTTAATGGATAAAAATAAAGAGAAGTGAAACCAATATTTACTAAATTTTTATGTCAGAGAGCAGATGTATTTACTAATAACTTAAGAGAGGAAAAAATGTTTTAAATACTGATAATTGCTGACATTTAAAGTGCACTCAGAGGCCATGCACATAGACCTTTGTGGAATTGTCTGTTTAATTTCCATCATTCTATTAAGTAGGTGGTATTATCTCATTTGCAGGAGACCTGAGACTGAGAGAGGTTAAGCAATGTGTTCATGGTCATGCTACTAATAACTATAGTTTTGGAATTCTGACACAGATGTACTATAGAATGTTTAGAGTTAAAGCTTGTAATGACTTGGGCCACACTGACTCATAAAAATTCTCTTCATTTTTATAGACTATAAAAAAGACTTGACATACCTACTTAAAATATAGGCACACAGTCTTGAAAACTTTCTTTCCTAGTATTTCAATGGAGAAAATGACCTTAACTTTCTTCCCTTATTTAACAACCACCAAAAAAAATGTTTTTTGGGGCTAGGGTTGTGGTTCAGCGGTTGAGCGTTTGCCTCGCATGTGTGAGACACTGGGTTCAATGCTCACCACCACATAAAAATAAAAAAGATATTGTGTTCATCTACAACTAAAATTATATATATATATAAAGTTTTTCTATTCACATGAAGGAATTGTCTCATCTTGGGCCCTTTTAGTAATGTAAAACTTAACTGTTTTACAACTGTAAAACTTAAGTTAATAACTTAAGTTCTTGTCTTTTTAATAATTTTAATTGGCTTTTAAAACTTGCTTCACAGTCCAGGTAATATTAACTTTACGGTAAGCTACAACTTTGTGTGATTCGAGTATGTCCCAAATTCACCTTAGGATTCTGCATAAAAAGGTATGGTGTATCTTTTAATATTTCAGATGGAGTTGGCTGTGGGTCCATTTTGCAGACGAGTATCTGATTTAGGGAAGTCCTATCGAATGCTGAGGTCATTCAGGTGAGACTCAAGTCTTTGTTACTATAGTCATATCCTATTAGCAAATAAATCCTTTCCTTTTATTCAAGTTGAATTATGTAAATTTTTCAACAATCATTTTTGACTTGTAACAATAGCAATTTGATATGAATCATCTTAGAAGTTTTGTTCAAATCAGATCCCCATATATAATTATATGAAATGACTAATAAGTTAGTGGGTGTGTGTGTTTTTTCTTTTTGAGGTACAATTCACAAGATTGAGCTGGTAAATTTTATTATGCTCTTCCTAGGGTTGTTTTAATTGTATTGTGTTGTTTTTATCTCCTATTGTTGAAAAATGTATTTAGTAGTAAAGCCAGGCAATGTATAATAATGTAGACATCTCTTTCTGAAATTTTCATTTGTTCATTTATTATTGTTAACACAATCTATTTTTAATAGATTATAGATTATATTTCATGATATGGATATAACAAAACTTGCATGAAGTATTAAGAGAACTGAACTCAGTGATAAACTGCAGAGAATGGCTATAAGTGTATTGGATAATCTAAGTTATTGTAGTTGAGCACCAATCTTAAGCTTACTAGAATCCAGTTTAAAAAGAAAAACAAGTTAATTCATAGTCATAATCTAAGAATATACCAGTTTAAAGGAAAAGATTCTTTTTGGTGCTGATTACTTAGGCTTTTATCAGTTCAGATTTTATGGAACATTGAATAACTGAATGACTGGGGTCTTCAATAGCAGATTTTAGAAGATAAGGAGATGTTGTTTCTATGACTATTTAATAAACAAGAGCTTCCCAATCTTTTTTACATTATGGCACATATAGAAAATATTTACACTAAAAAAGGTGACCAACCGTGAGGGTTGAGAGAATCAGCATAATATATACTTATAATTTTGTGAGCACAACATGTCACATGGGAAGCCTTGATACAAACTAACCATTATACCCAAGACCACAATGATCTCTGAATATATTTTTATAAAGGTAATAGAGTGCAGGCATGTAGCTCTCTAAAGATCAACTCAGTACTGAAGACTAATCAAAAAGTAGTGAGTCATTTAAATGATCTCTTTGTTCTCTTATATCATCAAAATATTACAGTAGAAAAGTCAAGTGTAATGTAAGAAATACAGTAATTCAAGATTGTTGATTGAGAGGGGAGCCTGATGCTTCACTTTGGCTGTTGGTAATTAACAGAAATACTTTTTTTTCTTTAATGTCAACACAAGCCTGAATTTTACTTTTTTCTGAATGAAAGAATCAGTACCCATCTGTACAGAGGTGGATTTCAGGAACACTTGAAGTCAGATAGCAAGTATTTTCATAAACCTTCTTTTGATCAGCTCAAATCTTTATAAAAAGTATTTAAATTATTTTTTTGAAGCCACAGAGTTCTGCACTATAAATATGGGTGAGTTGAAAAATCATGAGGTCTCAAGGTTACCAATCCATCAGTTATCTGTACCATGAAAATAACCTTAATAAAACTCCTATGGAGGCTAGGGTTGTGGCTAAGGGGTAGAGCGTTGTCTAGCATGTATGAGGCACTGGGTTTGATTCTCAGTACCACATATAAATAAATGAATAAAATAAAAGGTCCATCAACATCTAAAAAATTTTTTAAAAAATACAACTCCTGTGAAGTCATTTACTATGAGTAAGATGGTAACACAGCAGTCCCAGCTGGGTAATAAAATGTTGCCCTGGCCGAGTGGGTTAATATACTAGAAATATGGTTAATATATTAGCTAAGTTGGACCCCGGGCCCATGCACAGAGGAGGCGGAGTAGACCAACTGTGCTGCAGCTTCCCATCTACCAGCCAGTGGCTGTCCCTGCCTATATCCATCTAGCCTTAACATCCAGGACCAGGAAGATCATCCCCCAGGTCCCTGCAGGCCCGGTTACGCCAGAAGTGAGGCATTGGTAATTTGGAGGGACACTACAAGATTATAGGGTAGAAACTAATACCTCAGATCAGCATTGCTAGAGAGGAAGACACATGAACAACATGAAAAAACAAGGGAAGAAAATGCCCCAAACAAACCAAGATGCTACAATAGAATCCATTGACAGCACAGTAGATAAAATATCAGAGGAGTTCAGAACATAATAAAAATGATCTGTGAAGCACAGAATAGTATAAGAGAGCAAATACAGGCAACCATTGATCACTACAACAAAGAGATAAGAGAGCAAATACAGGGAGCAAAAGATTACTTCAAGAAAGAGATAGAAACTTTGAAAAAGAACCAAGCAGAAATCCTTGAAATGAAGGAAACAATAAACCAAATAAAAAATTCAATAGAAAGCATCACCAACAGACTAGAGAACTTGGAAAACAGAACCTCAGACAATGAAGACAAAATATGTAATCTTGAAAATAAAGTTGACCACACAATGAAGATGGTAAGAAACCATGAACAGACCATCCAGGAATTAAAGGATAACATGAAAAGCCCAAATCTAAGAATTATTGGGATAGAGGAAGGCACAGAGGTACAAACCAAAGGAATGCACAATCTCTTCAATGAAATAATATCAGACAATTTCCCAAACATGAAGAATGAATTGGAAAATGTAATACAAGAAGCTTACGGGACACCAAATATACAAAACTACAACAGATCCACACCAAGGCACATTATAATGAAAATGCCTAACATACACAATTTAAAAAGAATTTTAAAATTTTAGAATTTTAAAATTTTAGAATTTTAAAAGCTGCAAGAGAGAAGGAGCAGATTACATACAGGGAGAAACCAATTCAGATTTCAGCAGATTTCTCAACCTAGACCTTCAAAGCCAGGAGATCTTGGATCATATACCAAGCTCTGAAAGAAAATGGGTGCCAACCAAGAATCTTATATCCAGCAAAATTAAGCTTCAGATTTGATGATGAAATAAAAACCTTCCATGATAAACAAAAGTTAAAAGAATTTACAGCAAGAAAGCCTACACTAGAGAGTGTTCTTGGCAAAATATTCCACGAGGAGAAAATGAAAAACAACAATGAAAATCAGCAAAGGGAGGGACTACAACTAAAGGAAAAGCCAATCAAAGGAGAAACCAAGTCAAGTTGAAAACCAAAAATAAACTAAAATGTACAGGAATACAAGCCATATTTCAATAATAACTCTGAATGTTAATGGCCTAAGCTCATCAATTAAAAGACTGGTAGATTGATTTTTTTTTTGCAGTTTTTTTAAAATTAATTTATTTAAATGCATTTCAAGTCATCGTACATATATAGAGCTCAATTTTTCCATTTCTCTGGTTGCAAACCAGATAGAGTCACACCATTTGTGTCTTCATACATGCACCAAGGGTAGTGATGACGATCTCAATCAACCATCTTTACAATACCCATTCCCCTTTCCCTCCCCCCACATCCCCCCGCCGCATCCAGAGTTCCTCCATTTCTCATATGTTCCCCTTTCCCACCCCCCTTATGTATCAG